>SJYX01018177.1:94460-185303 GCA_006410675.1 Oreotragus oreotragus | reverse complement strand
TGGCGGTGGGGGCAGGGGCGAGGGGGGAGGTGCCAAGTAACTCTGCTCCAAATTTGAAACACCATCCAGAACTAACAGACTTGTAATCAGAATTCATACTACTAGTGCAGTTCAAATACTCAACCACTAAATTTAATTTTAAATGGTCTCAGGTTGCTAGGACCCCAGGCAATGGCAGAATCAAACACAAATCTCTTATGGAAAAACTGACTTTCAACCCACACTGACACTGACTGTCAGATACCTTCGATTGTAGGGCACATCCAGATTTCAGAGGTTTTAACATATCGGGGTTGGGGGAGAAGTGAGTATTAAAATAAATGAGGTATGAAAAGACCGGAAACCACACACTCTACAGTGGTAGCATTTAAATGAAAATTTACTTCCAAATTAACTTTCTCCAGTTCTGAACTCTCTAGCCAATTCCTTCCAATTCCCCAATCTCATCTCACTACCCCTACTACCACACAAACTTTTTGCACTTTCTTCACAGTCCTAACATGTAGTCCATAACCAGTCTTTCTCAATTCAAGATTCTAAAAATATTTAGCTTGTAACACAATAGTTAATACCTGCTAATCATAGTAGCCATACTGTTCTTCATGAGAAACTCTGTGAACAGGATTAGTAGAATTTCTGATAATACAGCTAGATTTTGGAATCATTTCTCCCTACTTAGTACATGTTAATACTCTCAAGTCAATGGACATGAATTTGAGCAAACTGGGAGATAGTGAAGGACAGGGAAGCCTGGTGTTTTGCAGTCCTTGGGGTCACAAAGAGGTAGACACAAGTTAGTGACTGAACCACAATAACTTCCTACATAATAAAATACCACTGATCAAAAATCTTTGGGTTTATAGAAAAGATCTTTGGTTTTATAAACAGCTCATTTTTATTAAAAAATCTTTAATCCATTTTAAAAACATTTGAACGTAACTGCAAGCTTACAGAAGAGTTGCAAAACAAGATCAATTCATATAAGCCCTGTTTGTCCTTTACCTGGCCCTGTCTATTGTTAATATTTTGTCCTATTTGTTTTATCATATACACTCTCATGCATGCTTACTCTGTTTTTTCCCTCTTGAACTTTTTAGGAGAAAAGTTTTTACTTATATCATACCTTCTATCCCTAAACTCTTCAGTGTAAATTTGTAAGAATAGGAATATTCTCTTACATTACCATACTACAGTTAACTTCAGAAAAATTAACAGTGCTAAATGCTTTTATCAAATCTACTGCCCTGTTCTAATTTTGTCAACCAGCCCAATAGTATTCTGTAGCTTTTAGTAATAGGATCTAGTCTATAATTGGGTGTTCCATTTAGTTATATCTCTTTACACTCCTTTAATCTGAAACCTATGTAAAGCTTCTCTACCTTTTAAGATACCGACTTTTGTAACAATATAGTTCTTTGTTTTAAACAGTATGCTCCTCATTTTGGGGTCTGTCTCATCTTTTCTCATACTTAGATTTCGATTACTCATTCTCGGTTGATATGCTAATACTGCTTAGAGAATCACATCTGGAAATATATAATATCCATTTACCCCTTACTGCTATCAATTTTGATCATCTGATCAACATGTTGTTTGAGTTCTTCTCTGTATAATTACTATTTTTCACTTGCAACTAATAAATAATCTATGAGGATATACTTTTTAAAGTTTCCCATGGATTTAGCAGCCATTGATGATTCTTGCCTGATCCAATCTGTAAAATTTAAATCCATTTTAATAAATCATTTAAGAACTATATTAACTATATTTAATGACAGATAAAGTCTATACTGAGAAGTCTAAAAATGTACTTATTTTTATTTTAATTACATGAACTTTAGTTTGCATATAACTACTAAAATAAATATTAATTTTAATCACTTTAGCTCGTTCATGGCCTGTATTAGTTTTCTAACAACTATGCTGAACACTGTGCTACTTATCTTTGAAATTAAATGTTAAAATTCAAATTCTGCCATGTCAGTATTTATAAATAAGTCACAAGGGCCTAAAAAACATAATGAAAATAACTGGTACTTTTGCTATAACCCAAAATATTTTGTTTATCACTAAAATTTGCCTGTTTACTGTCAACTCTTCTGTTTTGTGCATTAGCTAGAATATGAAGGGAAAGTACTAGAACACAGACGTGGGGCATATAAACTGTTGCCACTATTTTGAAGGACAATTTGGCAACTGCTCTAAAACTTTTAAAGGCATATGCCTAAGGATAAACTTATACAAGATGCAAGTATACAAATTATAAGAAACTGCTGCTGCTAAGTCACTTCAGTCAGTCGTGTCTGAAACTGGAAGCACCTTTATCAATAGAAGGCAGGTCAATAAATCACACTATATTTAAACAATGGACTACCATGCAGCAACTATAAAAAACAAGACGGGTCTATGAAAGACACCTATAATAAATGTTAAGTGACAAAAATGTTGTAGAACAGTACTGCAGATCTTATATATGTAAAAAGAGAAAGGAAGGGAGGACATACTATATATGTAAATTTACATACAAATACATGCTTACATGTGTTTACATAAACATATGAAATTCTAGAAGGAAACACAAGGATCTGTTAGCAATGTTCAGATCTGGGGAATAAGACTGGAAAGAAAGTCAAGAACTTTTACTTTCTGTTTTACATCTTATTCTACTTTTTAAACTGCAAACTAAAAGCATGAGTCGTTTATATTTTGTAATCTGTGACAATTCTTTAAATATCAGAAGTAAACTAGCAATCACAACTGAAAGTGAAATAAAGATTATCACCTGCTAGGAATAGCATAAAACTATATTTTTTCATATTCTAATTCTAGTCTCTGATCCAGAAGGAGAAATTAGCAGTTGCTGTACACACACAGCCAATATATGTCCATTATTATCTTTCTAGTAGTTATCAATGGCACAAAATTTCTAGATGGCTGACCAGAGCAAAGGATACTTGTGGCCTATGACCCTGAAAAAGGAAAATTACCTACCAACATGACAGAAGTTAAATTTATAAGGAAAAACTTGAACAAGTCAGCCAATTCCTTCATAAAATCCATGATATTCAACTAAATTATCAAGTTGAATGAGGTAAAGCGTGACTTATTCACTATTCACTAGTAACTATTTAGTCACTATTCCAGTGACTGAAAGATTAATGCAATTCCTCAAAGTACATTCCCTGGAGAAGGAAATGGCAACCCACTCCAGTATTCTTGCCTGGATAACTCCATGGGCAGAGGAGCCTGGTAGGCTACAGTCCATGTGGTCACAGAGAGTTGGACACGACTGAGTGACTTCATTTTCGCTTTTCAAAGTACATTAATCCAAAATTAAAAATTACTAGCAAACTGCAGAGTTGGTAATTCTATATATTATAGGTTCATACAGGTTCTCCAAGCCAGGCTTCAGCAATATGTGAACCGTGAACTCCCTGATGTTCAAGCTGGTTTTAGAAAAGGCAGAGGAACCAGAGATCAAATTGCCAACATCCGCTGGATCATGGAAAAAGCAAGAGAGTTCCAGAAAAACATCTATTTTTGCTTTGACTATGCCAAGGCCTTTGACTGTGTGGATCACAATAAACTGTGGAAAATTCTGAAAGAGATGGGAATACCAGACCACCTAACCTGCCTCTTGAGAAATCTGTATGCAGGTCAGGAAGCAACAGTTAGAACTGCACATGGAACAACAGACTGGTTCCAAATAGGAAAAGGAGTACGTCAAGGCTGTATATTGTCTCCCTGCTTATTTAACTTATATGCAGAGTACATCATGAGAAACGCTGGACTGGAAGAAACACAAGCTGGAATCAAGATTGCCNTATGTAACTATTTCTGCTTCAATAGTCCGTAATTTTGAAGTAAGACAGATACATTTGTAGAGAGACTGAGTCAATTGATTAAAATTTTAAATTTATTTAATTTCAACCATGTGAAAGACCCTATGTTAAGGACTAAGGATATAGAAATGAAGGAGAAAGGATCCCTGTTCTTAAGGAGCTCAGAGCCTAAAGAACCCTGAAAAATATTACCATAAAATGTAACAAATGTTATAAAAATGTACGAAGTGATATGAAATCATTCAATAAGTACTGATGGGCAGGCTAATTCTGTCTCAGAGCTGGGAAAGATTTCAGAGACAGGATGACGGTTGAGATGAAACTTTTATAATGAGTAGATGGTCAATAGATAAAAAAGAAAGGAAAGTGTGCTTCAGGCAGGAATGAAAAATATGTATGCATTAGATCCACATCATTCATAGAGTCTATATTTGCAAATACACCTACATAGTCACTAAAATGTGTAACCCTGAAGTCAAAACTTTTTCAGTCATTTATGGACATACACAGAGTGACAAAAAATTTGAGTTGCCTGAAGCACACCTTCTAAGCTGAGGTCAAATAAGGCAATACTCACTATTCTACTATCTTGTTTTGGCTTTCATACTGTAAAAGAAGTGTCCTTTTCATGGGCTATTTAGTACTACGTTTCCTCCATTTCTGTGCTTTGTGTTGGTAATGCTGCGCTTAAAATGGTCCTTAAACACAGTGTGAAGTGCTAACTTCTGCTCCTAAGCACAAGAAGGTTGTGTTGTGCCTTATGGAGAAAATATGTGTAGTCAGTTGATAACCATCTTTTAGGCATGAGTTATAGTGCTGCAGGCTGTGATTTCAATGTTAATGAATCAACTGTATATACTAAATAAGTTTTAAGCAGAGACACACATAAAACAAGGCTGTATTGATTGGTGGATAAAAATGTTGTGACCAGAGGCTAACAGGAACCTAAGTCTATATTTCCCCTAGGAAAAACAGTTTGTCACTAATTCAGTGTTTGTGATGACATTATAGAACATGACTACAGTGTATGAGAATCAACTGTGCATGTGTGTGCATTTATATGTATTCATTAGTTAACAAAATATTTCTTTAAGTAACATTTATAGGAACCACTATTTTGATACACATAGCATATTACCTTGTCTTGAATAAGTAATGAATAATTAACTATAATAAAGATAACTGACAGCTTAACAGTCTTTAAAGGCTTTAAATAGCATGGATATTACAAGATATTTTGTAGTTTCTAGTAGAGGGCAAAAAGATCTTGCTTAAAGATTGCTAAAATATTTGCAACCACTTAAAAAAGATGTAGTAGAATTTTACAGAAGTAGATATGGCATACTTTTATTGATTTAGCTATTTCTACTAGAGAAGACTCTTGAGAGTCCCTTGGACTGCAAGGAGATCCAACCAGTCCATTCTGAAGGAGATCAACCCTGGGATTTCTTTGGAAGGAATGATGCTAAAGCTGAAACTCCAGTACTTTGGCCACCTCATGCGAAGAGTTGACTCATTGGAAAAGACTCTGATGCTGGGAGGGATTGGGGACAGGAGGAGAAGGGGACGACAGAGGATGAGATGGCTTGATGGCATCACGGACTTGATGAACGTTGAGTCTGTGTGAACTCCGGAAGATGGTGATGGACAGGGAGGCCTGGCGTGCTGCGATTCATGGGGTTGCAAAGAGTCGGACACGACTGAGCGACTGAACTGAACTGACTGAACTGATAGGTTCATATCTTGTAATAGCATTCAAAACATATAAAACATGAACCAAAATGATTAATACTCATGTTATGTGTCTAGATCTATTAGTCTCCATTATATACATTTGTCGTCGTTTAGTTGCTAAGTTTTTCCCTGACTCTTTTGTGACCCCACAGATTGTAGCCTGCCAGGCTTCTCTGTCGGTGGGATTTCCCAGGCAAGAATGGAGTGGGTTGCTGTTTCCTTTTCCAGGGGATCTTCCTGACCCAGGGATTGAACCTGCATCTCCTGCACTGGCAGGCAGATTCTTTATCACTAACTCACCAGGGAAGCCTTGTGTATATATACATCCACATATAAAAACATATCTATGTAGTTATATAACAAATGCATATATAAATAATGGGATGAAAAGGTGCTATATATTCAAGTTTTCTCCTCTACTGCTTTTAAAACCAATTTTTATAACCTGATATTTCACTAAAAAGAAGCCAGGAATCAGTCAGGCCTGGTTTATCTCCAGAGACTATAAAATTAACAACTATTTCTTTTATTATACTTCCAAATCCCCAATAAAAGCCTTTGTGGATATTATTTTGGTTTCCTAAAAGCCACATTGTTAATATCAACCACATGTTTTCCATTCTTTTGTTAGTGACATCAAAGTTCACAAAGTACAAAATGATTCCCAGGGCTATAAGTGAAATACATGTCCCTGCCTATCTTTACACCCTGTCTCCTTTATCACTCTTACACTCAATCACTATCCTTCAGCAATACTCATTTTCTAAAGTATTCAAACACACCAAGCCCATCAAGCCTGAGAAGTAGTTGCACTCCTATTCCCACTAACCAGAAAATCCATCTCCAGTTCTTCATGAGACTATCTCCTCATCATTCAAGCCTCAGTTCAAATGTCCTCTTCTTACGAAGGACTTTTATAACCATGGTGTATAAATTAGTCCTTCCAGGCACACTCTACCCCACCATCCTATTTTATTTTCAGGACTTATCACACTATTTCAAGCTATCTTGTTCTTTTATGTATTACTTTTCTTTTTTTAATTTAAATTTATTTATTTTAATTGGAGGCTAATTACAATATTATATTGGTTTTGCCATACATCAACATGAATCTGCCACGGGTGTACACATGTTCCCCCATCCTGAACCCCTCCTCCCACCTCCCTCCCTTTACCACCCCTCTGAGTCATTCCAGTGCACCAGCCCCAAGCATCTTGTATCCTGCATCGAACCTAGACTGGCGATTCGTTTCTTATATCATATTATACACGTTTCAATGCCATTCTCCCAAATTATCCCACCCTCTCCCTCTCCCATAAGAGTCCAAAAGACTGTTCTATACCTCTGTGTCTCTTTTGCTGTCTCGCATACTGGGTTGTCGTTACCACTGCCTCATATATGGAGAACATTAAAGCTCTATATGTTTTACAAAGTTAATATTAAAATTGGGTACTATCACAAATCAAGCTAGACATTCACAGAAATGTTAGGCACATAATCGGCCCTTAGTTTTGTTAACTAAATGACCAAAGGAGATACTCCAAGCAGGGTTCCTAAAAAAAAAAACAAAAGCCAGTATAAAAATAAAACTTACCATGGATAATATGCAAATAGCAACTGATAACTTAGTATATATTTAGTCACTTTTAGCTTCAGTTTCATCTCTTTTCTTTTCCAGCTAACCTTTTGCCTTTCACTGTGCTGTCTCTTATACACATCTAGATGTGTATAAGAGACAGGGGTGTACACATGTTCCCCCATCCTGAACCCCTCCTCCCACCTCCCTCCCTTTACCACCCCTCTGAGTCATTCCAGTGCACCAGCCCCAAGCATCTTGTATCCTGCATCGAACCTAGACTGGCGATTCGTTTCTTATATCATATTATACACGTTTCAATGCCATTCTCCCAAATTATCCCACCCTCTCCCTCTCCCATAAGAGTCCAAAAGACTGTTCTATACCTCTGTGTCTCTTTTGCTGTCTCGCATACTGGGTTGTCGTTACCACCTTTCTAAATTCCATATATATGCGTTAGTATACTGTATTGGTGTTTTTCTTTCTGGCTTCCTTCACTCTGTATAATAGGCTCCAGTTTCATCCACCTCATTAGAACTGATTCAAATGTATTCTTTTTAATGACTACGTAATACCCCATTGTGTATATGTACAACAGCTTTCTTATCCATTCATCTGCTGATGGACATTTAGGTTGCTTCCATGTCCTGGCTATTACAAACAGCACTGCGATGAACATTGGGATACAGTCTCTTTCAATTCTGGTTTCCTCAGTGTGTATGCCCAGCAGTGGGATTGCTGGGTCATCAGGCAGTTCTATTTCCAGTTTTTTAAGGAATCTCCACACTGTTCTCCATAGTGGCTGTACTAGTTTGCATTCCCACCAACAGTGTGAGAGGGTTCCCTTTTCTCCACACCCTCTCCAGCATTTATTGCTTGTAGACTTTTGGATTACTTTTCCAATCGTTTTTCCCCGGTATTTTCCTCAACAATGATCTCTAAGCCTTGTGACAGTAGGAATCTTGACTATCTTCTTCATTATGATACCCCAGCATCTGGTACACAGTAGATACACAATATGTATTTGCCAGATGATTGAATTAGGGAGAAATCAATCTTACCACTACCTTCTCTCAGATGTTGGCAATATAATCTAATATAGCATCCACCAAAATGTGAAAATATATGTATACGAAAAACACAATTATGTCTTTTCAGCTATTTTGAAATCTATGAATCTGACCAAGAATTCTAAAAAATGAATATTGCTCCTATCTAAATGATCATTACATAAACCTAATACACTGGCAACAAATACAATTTAAAAACCCAATCATCTAAAATTTACAAAATATTTTGTTTCTTGGAAACTGTCATTACCAACATTTTTCTTTAAACTACATTATATTAGTAACACATATATTAAAATAGGCATAGTGAGGTACAGAAGAAGTTTTACTTTTGATATGATCGTGATGATGGTATGTAAACGTTTGCTGAGTAGTTACTATGTGCCAGCACCTTAAACACATTAGCTCATCTAATCCTTACATCACACTAGGAGTTGCGGTACTGTTACCGCTGCCATTTTACAAATGAGAAAATTGAGAAAGTGGGCTTAATTTATCTAAGGTTACTTAGTAAATTACTAATTCAATATACCTTCTTAACTGAAAAACATATGTTAAGAACATGTAATACTTTAAAAGATAAGTCAGTTTATTGAGCCTTTAGTTTCAGATATTATATAATAGTTTAATTTTCATTAATTTAACTCAATTAAAGATTATTTACATTAAGTGTGAGCCTAGATCAATATACGAATTTGACTTGCACGGCCATCACCATTAAGAAGGAAAGGGAGGGGAGAGAAGAGGTAGAGGAGGAGAAAGAAACAGGGAGGGAGGGCAATTACTGCTAGCAAGTATAATGCGCACCATTTCCAGGGCAACTGTCAGAGTCCTGGACTGCCTGATTCAGCCCTTCTTCCTCTGTTTACAATCGCTCTATCAGTCTAAAAACAGGGTCACTGCATCCTGTTTTGTCTAGCAGTGAATTCAACATATACAAAAGGGTGTTTAACCATTTTTTTTCTTTAATAGGCTCAACATGAAAGATCTGAAATAGCTGAAATGTGAAATCCACATATTTTTTTAAACAGTATACAGTTTTCACCTTATTACTATATAAGTAATAAAAACATTCCTAGTATTATACAACAGGATGCAATTTTAACATACACTTAAAATACATGCTATATCAACATTCAGTTAAAGGTTAAATTATTTCATTTCTAAATGAGCCAAGACCATACATATACTTTCTCCATAGTAAATATTACACATTCAACCATGAACACTGTAGTTTAACCACTAACATGGATCTGAAGTCACAAAATAAAAGCCAGAAGCTACAATTTCATTCCTCAAGTTGCTTTTGCCAGTTTTATTCTCTGGTTACAGGCTACATGTTAGGACTGTTTTATTCTGTAGTATTTATTTTATTTATTTTTTTTGGGGGGGTAATATTTAAAAGCTACAATTCCCAGATTTTTTTTGGTTTTGGAAGAGGAAGCCCTATAGTAAAGATTCTATGCACACAGTGCACATACACAAAGTTAAAAACAGAAGTTATCATCTTTCTTGAAATGTAATTCTGATGTTCAATTTTTATTTTAACACAAACTAAACTGTTAGTGTAAACCCGTAATGGTAAAGTAATAAATAAAAACTGAAAAGGACACATAATTATATACTATGATAATTGGACAAGAATATAAGATTGTCCAATCCAGTGCCACTTTTCTTAAATTCAAACTTATTGAAGTAAAAATTACTTATAGGTATTTAAAATGTTCAGTGTGATGGTATTTGGCAAATACTGTATAACTGTGTAATTATCACCACAATTAAGATATGACTATTTCCATTACCAACAAAAGTTCCCTCAAATTTCTCTGCCATATCCTACAGATAGCCATAGGCAGCAGATGTTTTGTGACACTGTAAATTATTTTCATTTTCTAGAATTTTATGTAACTGGATTACACAGTACTTATTACTTTGTATATGGCTTCTTCCATTTAGCAAGCTGTTTTAATGATTTGAGATTCACATGTTATATGTATTCATAATTCATTCCCATTTATTAATAAGTAGTATAAAGTTCCCTCAAATTTCTCTGCCATATCCTACAGATAGCCATAGGCAGCAGATGTTTTGTGACACTGTAAATTATTTTCATTTTCTAGAATTTTATGTAACTGGATTACACAGTACTTATTACTTTGTATATGGCTTCTTCCATTTAGCAAGCTGTTTTAATGATTTGAGATTCACATGTTATATGTATTCATAATTCATTCCCATTTATTAATAAGTAGTATATTATGACCAACCTAGATAGCATATTAAAAAGCAGAGACATTACTTTGCCAACAAAGGTCTGTCTAGTCAAGGCTATGGTTTTTCCAGTGGTCATGTATGGATGTGAGAGTTGGACTGTGAAGAAAGCTGAGCGCCGAAGAATTGATGCTTTTGAACTGTGGTGTTGGAAAAGACATCTTGAGAATCCCTTGGACTGCAAGGAGAGCCAACCAGTCCATCCTAAAGGAGATCAGTCCCTGCTGTTCATTGGAAGGACTGATGCTGAAGCTGATACTCCAATACTTTGGCCACCTCATGCAAAGAGTTGACTCATTGGAAAAGACCCTGATGCTGGAAGGGACTGGGGGCAGGAGGAGAAGGAGATGACAGAGAATGAGATGGCTGGATGGCATCACCAACTCGATGCACATGAGTTTTGGTGAACTCTGGGAGTTGGTGGTGGATAGGGAGGCCTGGTGTCCTGCGATTCATGGGGTTGCAAAGAGTCAGACATGACTGAGCGACTGAACTGAGTATATTTTATTATAGGGATATACTACAATTTGTTTACCCACTCACCTGTGATGAACATTTGGATTGTTTCTAATGTAGGGCTTTTACAAACAAAAGTGCTACAAATTCACATGAATAAGTTTTTCTGTGGATATATGTTTTCATTTCTCTTCATTAAATACCACAGAGAACTCCAAAATCATATGCTAAATTGCCAAAATATTTTCCAATGGAATGTACACTTTTACATTCCCAGCAGCAGTGTTTACATTTTTTGCCTAATTTTTCTTTGATCATTTGTTTTCTTTTTATTGAATTATAAGAAACCTTTATAAGTACTGGATAGAAGTCATTTATCAGATTTATTATAAATATTTTCCCATGCTAGTGCTTATCTTTTCATTTTCTACTGATAGCTTTCAAAGAAAAGTGGTTAATTGTAATAAAGTCTAGTTAATTTTTTTTTATTCAGAATTTTATTCTAGATGTTTTATAGTTTTATTTTATTTTTTTAATTTTGGTCCATAACTCTTTTTGTCGTGTATGGTATGAAGGAAGAGTCAGTGTTTATTTCCACACTGTGTTTCCCCACCCAGATTAGCCAGCTGTTTCAGGACATTTATCGAAAAGACTATAACTTCCTCCTTTGAAGTGCCCTGGCACCTTTCCCAAAAGTCAACTGACCTTTTAGAAATGTGGGTCTATTTCTGGACACTCAATTCTATTCTATTGATCCATAATGTCTATCTTATTACTACTACCACACGGTATTTAAATAAATCTTGAAATCAGGTGGTTTAAACTATGTTCTCTTTGAAGTGAAGTGAAATCACTCACTCGTGTCCGACTCTTTGTGACCCTGTGGACTGTAGCCTACCAAGCTCCTCTGTCCATGGGATTCTCCAGGCAAGAATACTGGAGTGGGTTGCCATTTCCTTCTCCAATGTTCTCTTTAAAACTGCTTTATTAATCTGTCTCTCTCTCTCTTTTTTTTTTTTTTGTCTAGCACACAGTATATTGGATCTTAGAGCTCCAACAAGGGATCTAACCTGTGACCCCTGAAGTGGAAGCATGGAGTCTTAACCACTGGATTGCCAGGGAAGTCTCAAAAATTTTTGCATTAGACTATCAATAACTTTAAAAAAAGACTTCTGAAGTTTGTATTAAAATTTCACTGAATGTACAGATCAATTTGTAACTCAGTGTTTCTTAATCTCTATCCATACATTAGAATTATCTGGGCACATCAAAAGATAACTCAAGCCTAGCTAGACCCCCCATCCCAAACCAATCAAATCAGCAGGTTCTAATATGGAGTTATGATTCAGAAATACTGGTTTAATCTTTCAGAGAGAATGATTTCATTAAAATTAAAGATATTTGAGACTACAAAGAACTTTTTTGTCACAAATACTGCTGGCATGTAATTAGAAACTGGGATACCCATTTAAAAATTAATTTCCATTTGTTAGACTACAGATCTAATATTTAGATAAGACCTAAGTTAAATAGCAAGCCCCCTGGTCATCAAGCCAAACTTAAAAAAGAAAAAATTTGGGGGGACTTCCCTGGTGGTCCAGACTCCGAGTTCCCAATGCAGGCTTCCCAGGTTCGATCCCTGGTCGGGGAACTAGATCTCACATGCCACAGCTAAAAGATCCTGCATGCTACAACTAAGACCTAGTGCTGACAAGTAAATTTTTTTTTTAAAGAAGAAATTTGGGAAAATTTCAGAAGATATTTGAGGAAGAAAAACTCCAGAGGAAAAAAAACCCCAACAATCAAGAATTTTATGTCTTAGTAAACTATCATTCAAGAGTGAGAGTTAAACAAAAAAACTTTCAGACACACAAAAAAAGCTTACACTAGCTGAATCTAACTAAATGATATTTCTAAATGAGAAAGAAAAATATTAAAACAGAAGGGGAAGGAGAGTGGCACACACACACAAATACTACTAGCCCCAAATTCAGCAGTTGAAACATGCATTTCAGGAACAACTAATCCCAATTTTGTACAAACTGTTTTAGATTACAGAAAAAGAGGTAACACTCACCAACTTTTTTCGTAAGTTTAGTGCCACCCTGACATCAAAACCAGATGAAAGAGACGTTAAAAGAAAAGAACATTAAATGCCAAAATATCTTATGCAGATAGACACAAAATTCTCAATAAAATATTACCAAACTAAGCACAGCAAAGTGGAAGAGAAAAACCAATATAAGCTTAGCTGCCTTGATATCAAAGAGTAGTGGCAAGTCTCCTAAAATGTAATCAAATAAAATATCTTGGCATTAAGAAAAGGAAGAGAAGAGAATAAAACAGCACATCAAGGCCTAGTTGGGTTTACCACAGTATTGCAAGAATTGCAAGTATATTTTTCTTTATACTTTTCTGTAAGTTTGAAACACTATATGTCATAATTTTTCTTAAGCTCCAAAGGGGTGGTAATCTGCAGATAAAGATTGAAACCTAAATAATGCCCATAGTAGGGAAAAAGAATAGGAAATCAATTTACTCCCAAAACCTTCCAAATACTTAGAACTTGAAGATCTCAATGCCACAGAATGTTGGGGTAAGACTTCCCACTAAAATCTTGGGAGTTTGATTAAAAATCTACATATTCATACTGATTAAGATGCCACCTCCATCATGCTCAGTCAAGTAATTACTTCCTTTCAGATTGACAGACCAGAATGTTGGTCTCTGGAGGAATTCTATAGAGACCAGAATCCCAGGAATGGGAGAGCCTGGTGGGCTGCCATCTATGGGGTCGCACAGAGTCGGACACCACTGAAGTGACTTAGCAGCAGCAGCGGCAGCAGCAGACATCTAGAGAAATTCTGCATTTGGTATCAGCAGTAGAAAGCAGACATGACATTGCATACTGATACAGGCCAAAAGTAACAGGTAGTTAACCTCACCAGGAGCAACTTTAACCAACAAGGGACAGATTTTGGTAGATAAACTGCTCAGTTTTCCTGCACCTCAGAGAGACAAGTCTGTGGTTATTATGCTCTAAACCAGCAAGGAAATGTTTGATATTTACATTGTCCCATATGGTAGCCACTAGCTGCAAGTGACTATTGTGCACTTGAGATGTGGCTAGTGTGAGCAAAAATTGAATTTTAAATTTTATTTAAGTAATTTAATATTAAATAACAACGTGACAGCACAGAGTCTGAGATTCTCTAGTAATACTGAATCCTTAGCTGTGCCCACAGTAGTAACCTACTCAATAAATATACTCTTTACTATTAAACAGTTTTCCTCTTACACTGTCTCACTTCGCCATTCTCTGATTATAATTCCTGGAATCATCTCCCTATCTGAAGAGTCTGCTTTTGGGAGACTAAGACTATAAGGATCTGATGAAAGCTTCCTGTAGAAAGGCAAAAATTAAAATGAGCCACAAGAAATTAGGAATGACAGGAAAAAGAAACAGAACAAAATATCAATAAACTGTTATTAATAATCTCAGAGATAAAAGTAGATATTCTATCTGTGAAACAAAAATGTAATATTAAAATGGGAACAGAGAAGAAGAAAGCTCTAGGAGAAATTAAAACCATGGCAAAAAAATTTTATAATGGAAGGATGAGAAGATAAAGTGAAAGACAATAAGAAAAACAAAAATCCTAACAGTTATACTTTGGAAGAAAAAAAAAGATTTAAAAAAATTATGCAATTAATCCAAGAGATACAATGTCCAAATAGGAGAAACAATGGCCAATTAACAGTAAGTGCAGAAAGAAAGAATTGAAAAGAAGGAAAGAAAGAGAAATTATTAAAAACTATAGGAAATTTTCCCCAAATTAAAAGATATCAATCTCCTAAATTAAAAAAAAAAATATATATATATATATCAGCACATGACTGAAAAAAAGACAGGCTAAGGCACAACATCACAAAAGTTCTGAAGACCAGGATAAAGAAAATCCTAAAAGCTTCCAGAGAGAAATCAAGATTAGTTTCAGATTCTTTAACAGTAACAGTGGATGCTTTTTTAAAAGTAGACTTAATTTAACAGTAAACAATATTTTCATAATCAGAGAATGTAAATACAAAAACAGATTTTAAAACTGGGACATAGCTATAGTAAAAGAATGGAATAAGAGTAAAAGGGGAGGACTCTGAGACCTAAAATCTCAATTACATACAAGAATTACTTAAGTCAAGAAACTGGCAGAAGAGGAATATTATTTTTAATTATGTAGATAAATACCACAAGAAATAATGAAAAGAATTAGCAGTGATTATGTCTGAGGAGCAGGACTGGAGAGAGGGGAAGAATTCTAGAGGGGACTGCAATTTTTCATGTTAATCTTTTAGTGCTATTTGTTTTTTTAACTATGTGTATGTATTACTTTGGAGGGAACAAAAATGCACTATAAAAGCAGAACAGAAATTTTATGCTAAAATGGTTCAAGTTTTTGAAACTATTTTTGATTATCAGTTGTAAAGAGATGGTGTAATAACTGGAATCCAAAGATAATTGCAACACAGAAAATATCTGCTACTTACTTTAGATATCTCACTTAGTAAACTTAAGAAAATGCTAAGAGGAAATATAGTTAAACCTATTCATTTGTGCTAAGAGAAGACAGCTAGAATATGAATAAATCCATTTATTTTTGCCATTAAAGTACACCAAAAAAATATAATCTGTCGGGAAGATTAAGCCTCATATATGGAGAACATTAAAGCTCTATATGTTTTACAAAGTTAATATTAAAATTGGGTACTATCACAAATCAAGCTAGACATTCACAGAAATGTTAGGCACATAATCGGCCCTTAGTTTTGTTAACTAAATGACCAAAGGAGATACTCCAAGCAGGGTTCCTAAAAAAAAAAACAAAAGCCAGTATAAAAATAAAACTTACCATGGATAATATGCAAATAGCAACTGATAACTTAGTATATATTTAGTCACTTTTAGCTTCAGTTTCATCTCTTTTCTTTTCCAGCTAACCTTTTGCCTTTCACTGTGTCATTTTCCCATAAAATGACAGCCACGATAAAAGAGAAGAAAATGATGACATCAGAACATTTACGATAGGAGAATAAATTCACTAGTCAGGAGATCTTGCCAGCAATAATATCACTTGAACTTTACAAGTGAGAACAGAGGTTAAAAGAGAAATTTTCATTTAGAAGAAAAACTTCATCTGGAATATTACTGATTTTTCTTTTTATTCAACAAATATTTTAAGAAATAATACCCTAAATTTTTTTCCTAAAAATGGAATAAACTGACAAGCCTTTGCTATGAAGTTTTTAAAGCACTGTACTATGATATTAAATGTGGCAAAAGATTACAGTTGTCAGTTCATAAGTAATTCAACATTTAAACATTCCCTTCTAAATTCTCATTTTGACAGCTTACCTGGATAATTTAATTTTTTTCCTGATTCACAAAGTTATTATAATAAAATCAATCCACTTCCTCTTCTACTAACACAGAATTTTAATACAAGTTTTAGGGTAAGCATTTCTAATTCCATTAATATACAGAACCTCCAAACTTAAACTTTTATTATTCAGCACAAATAATTAACTATCAAGTCTATTCATTTGGTTTTATACAAAAATCAAATGAAATCCTTCTCATACTAATAATTAACCTCACTAAACATTAGAATCCACATATTAACCAATTAGACCTATAGAATGGCAAAAGAATAAGATGTAAAGTAAAAGACTAGTAGGCCAATACTTTCAACTCCAACATTAAAAGTCACCAAGACTAAAAATAATAGCTATTCCTTTATTTCCCCAATGGTTGTGACCACTGAGAGCAATAGTTGTGTTGCTTTCACAACTAAGAGCACCCGGCACAATACCTAACGCTCTCCGTCGAATTTTATTATATGAAAAACTGAATAAATTGTTTGTCTCGATAATATCTATTCCTTTAAATTAAATTTGTGTCTCCATTGTGGGAGGCACCCATAATTAACAAAGGATTTTAGAAAGCAATAAATACATTTGTCAGCAAAACAATCCCATTAAGATATCAATATCCCAAGTACTAAAACGATTAAATGATCTCTTGGAAAAGCTTTCAGCTCTAAAACCCTGAGATTTCACTACCACAGAATATTTTTCTCCTAAAAAGAATTACCTTCTCTGATATTATTCTTTTGTAAGCCTCACTAAATAACACTTTATGCTTTAAAAATGAGAAAGTGTTTCAAAGGGAGCTAGACTTTCTAATTAACTGGAAATGAGAAAAAATTATTGAGCCTTTCATACGAAGGGAAGAAAATAATGTCACTGCCACAATATAAATTTTAGTGACTAAACAACATTATAACTTGCTGAAAAATCATAAAGGAATCAAGCATTTCCAATACAATTCTAAAAATAAAACAGAAAGTTATAAAATGAGAAGTCATTAATAAATAACTGCTTGAAAACCTAAAGTTTTTAATGACGGATGAACAAGTACCCCTTTTCATGTATTTTGTGTCCCCTAGAAAGAGGAGACGCTTCTACATGGAATAAAAGTTAACTTTCTTTTTATAAGAAAGGGTCTCTGATGAGAATGCCTGAAGTTGAGGGGAAATAAAGTACTAGATAAGTCTTAAAAACCACCTTATATTTCCTTTGTATAAAGTTTTTTCCCCTATCCTTGGTCCTGTCAGTATAGGATAAGCTGACTCTCTGAACCTATCATATGCAAGGAAATATCTTAACTTCTACAAAGTCAAAGAACTTTTGCCAGGACTATGTGGATTTGGAAAAAGAGGAATTCCAGTAAATTCCAAGTAACCATTTGTTACCACAGAGAAATAAAACTGATTTGTTCAGTTTTGGAATGGATGAGCTTTTCATTGGACAGAGCCAGCTGAGAAATATAAAGCTAAACTGCTTTAAGCCACAACCCTCACAAACAGCTAAGAAGCAGTCATCAAGGGTGTGATTCTTAGACTAGCAGAAAGTACATTTTCAAAAGTTCTTTCAGTTTTCAAAGGAATAACTTCTGTTAATAATATTTCTTAAGACCTCCATATGACCACTTGGTCAGTCACTTTCTTCCATGTACATTATGCATCATAGGTTTTGAAGTATGGACTGTCATTTCCTCCTCCACTGTATCTCCTCAACCCAGGGATTGAACCCACATCTCTTATGTCTCCTGCACTGGCCAGCAGGTTCTTTACCAATAGCGCCACCTGGGAAGCCCCTTAATATGATAAAAGGTATCTTTTACACACAAAAAAATACACGCACATCCCACCTACAGCTAACATCAATTTTAAAGTTAATATACTGACTCTATTCCCCAGAAGTTGGGGAGAAAACAAGATTGTCCACTGTCATCACTCCTATTCAACTTAATATTGGAGATTCTAGTCATTAAAATGAGACAATAAAACAGCAGGAAAGTATAAAGATCAGAAAAAGTAAAACTGTCCTTGTTCACCAATAACATGATTACATACATAGAAAATGCAAAGCAATCTATGAACAAGCAACTACAATGAATAAATGAACCCAGTAAGGTTTTTTTTGATACAAGTTTAAGACTTGTCTACTGTATTTCTATAAAGTAACAGCAAACAAATGGAAAATGAAATTTATGAAACAGTATTATATAATAACAAAAAGTCAAATAGTCAAATAATGAACAAATCTTATGTAAGATGGGTATTGGAAAAGACTGATGCTGGGAGGGATTGTGGGCAGGAGGAGAAAGGGACGACAGAGGATGAGATGGCTGGATGGCATCACGGACTCAATGGACGTGAGTCTGAGTGAACTCTGAGAGATGGTAATGAACAGGGAGGCCTGGCGTGCTGCGATTCATGGGGCTGCAAAGAGTCGGACACAACTGAGCGACTGAACTGAACTGAACTGAAAGATGGGTAAGGTAACTACACTGAAAAAAAAAAAAGAGAAAAAAAAATTTTTAATGAAAAGAAATGGGGAAATACAGATGGTTCATAGTTTGGAAGATTCAATATTATTATGATAACCAATTCTCCCCCAATTAATCTATAGGCCCAATTCAATCTTATCAGAATCCCAGCAAGATGTTTTATGGAAACTGACAAACCAATCCAAAAATTTATCTGGAGATGCAAAGATCCTAGAANGAAAAAAAAAATGAGAAAAAAAAATTTTTAATGAAAAGAAATGGGGAAATACAGATGGTTCATAGTTTGGAAGATTCAATATTATTATGATAACCAATTCTCCCCCAATTAATCTATAGGCCCAATTCAATCTTATCAGAATCCCAGCAAGATGTTTTATGGAAACTGACAAACCAATCCAAAAATTTATCTGGAGATGCAAAGATCCTAGAATAGCCAGGTTCAAACTTTAACAGAAGGACTTACACAACCAACTTTCAATATTTATTATAAAGTGACAGTGTGACAATGGCCAAAAGATGGACAGATATACCAGCGAAACTGAGTTCAGACACAAGTCCAGACAGATATGGTCACCTGTTATGAAAAAGATGTCACCGAAAACTGGTGTGGAGAAAAGACAGTCTTTTCAATCAAAGGCAGTAGAGTTTTGAAAACTAGTATGAAATAACAATGAACCTTGAGCTCAATTTCACACCATGAACAAAAGTTAATTCAAAGTAGATCACAAACCTAAAAGTCAAAGGTAAAAACTACAAAGCTTCTAGAAGAAAATATAAGAAAATATCCTCATGATCTTCATGTAAGCAAAAAAATTTTTAATATTCAAAAGGTCACTAAAACTGCTAACTCAAGTTACTGAACTATTAATAGAAAAAAAATAAGTTGTACTTCATTAAAATTAAGAACTTCTGTTCATCAAAAGGGGTGCTAGTTCACCCCAGGTGGTGCTAGTGGTAAAGAACCTGCCTACCAATGCAAGAGACAAAAGAGACACAGGTTTGATCCCTGGGTCAGGAAGATCCCCTGGAGGAGGGCATGGCAAACCCCTCCAGTATTCTTGCCCAAAGTATCCCATGGACAAAGGAGCCTGGTGGACTACAGTCCATAGGGCTGCAAAGATTTGGACAGATGAAGCAACTTAGCAGGCTGGCACGCATTCATCAAAAGATATTCACATTGATGTTTGGCAGAAACTAACACAATTCTGTAAAGCAATTATCCTTCAATTAAAAAATAAATTTAAAATAAAAAATATTGAGAGCAAATAGAAAACCCACAGACTAGAAGATATTCAGTTCAGTTCAATTCAGTCACTCAGTCGTGTCCAACTCTTTGTGACCCCATGAATCACAGCACACCAGGCCTCCCTGTCCATTACCAGCTCCCTGAGTTCACTCAGACTCACGTCCATCGAGTCAGTGATGCCATCCTGCCATCTCATCCTCTGTGATCCCCTTCTCCTCCTGCCCCCAATCCCTCCCAGCATCAGGGTCCTTTCCAGTGAGTCAACTCTTCGCATGAGGTGGCCAAAGTATTGGAGTTTCAGCTTCAGTCCTTCCAATGAACACCCAGGACTGATCTCCTTTAGGATGGACTACCAGCACATAAATCCACCAAAGGTTTTATATCTAGAATTCATGAAGAATATAAAATACTACTATAAATCAAATGGGGAAAAAAAAGACTACTGTCAGTTAAAAAAAAAAAAAAACGACAATCCATTTTCTTAAAAGGGCAAAAGATCTAGTTAGGAATTTCACAAAAGAGAAAGTCCAAATGGCCCATCAATATATAGAAAAGTACTCAAACATCTTTACCATCCAAGAAATGCGATTAAAGTGACAATAACACACCACTATCCAACTCATAGAATGGCCACGTGTATTCATTGGAAGGGTTGATTAGAAAGTGGAACAGCTGGAACTCGTCATCAACTACTACTGGGTGTGTAAACTGATACAACTCTGGAAAACTGCTTGGCAGTTAACTGCCAAGGGTCAAATATACACTTACTCTGTGTCAGATACGTACTTACTCTGCATGCGTGCATGTTAAGTTGCTTTAGTCGTGTCCAACTCTTTGCAACCCTAAGGACTGTAGCCCATCAGGCTCCTCTATTCATGGGATTCTCCAGGCAAGAATACTGGAGTGTTGCCATTTCCTTCTCCAGGGGATTTTCCTGACCCAAGGATGGAACCCACAGCTCAATCATTACAATTATTTACCACTGAGTCACTGAGAAGCCCCCAGTGATTCTGTAAATTCAACTCCTAGGTATATAATCAACAAAAATTAATATATGTCTAGCAAAAGATGTGTAAGAATGTTCACAATAGCTTTATTCATAAATGTTCCTCCCAAATGGTAATAACTCAAGTATCTATAAACTGGAGAATGTACATTTGTACCATACTACACACAACTGTAATAAACTAGTAATATACTGAACAATATTTTTGGATATTGTAGGTTATTTTCAGCAAATGAAACCAGATATAAAAGATAATGTACTATGTAACAATTTATATGAAATTCAGAAATAGGCCAAAAAAATTCATGGAGATAGAACTTAGAATAGTGGTTAATATATGGAGGGAGTAATGTCTCTAAGAGTAAACAAAAATTTCTTCTGGCATGCTTGGAATGTTGTATATTTGGATCTGGGTGGTAATTACATATGCATATACCTATGAAAATATTCATTGAGCAGTATATATAAGATTCAGTTCAGTTCAGTCGCTCAGTCGTGTCCGACTCTTTGCGACCCCATGAATCACAGCACGCCAGGCCTCCCTATCCATCACCATCTCCCGGAGTTCACTCAGACTCACGTCCATCGAGTCCGTGATGCCATCCAGCCATCTCATCCTCGGTCGTCCCCTTCTCCTCCTGCCCCCAATCCCTCCCAGCATCAGAGTCTTTTCCAATGAGTCAACTCTTCGCATGAAGTGGCCAAAGGACTGGAGTTTCAGCTTCAGCATCATTCCTTCCAAAGAAATCCCAGGGTTGATCTCCTTCAGAATGGACTAGTTGGATCTCCTTGCAGTCCAAGGGACTCTCAAGAGTCTTCTCCAACACCACAGTTCAAAAGCATCGATTCTTCGGCACTCAGCTTTCTTCACAGTCCAACTTTCACATCCATACATGACCACAGGAAAAACCATAGCCTTGACTAGGCGGACCTTAGTCGGCAAAGTAATGTCTCTGCTTTTGAATATACTATCCAGGTTGGTCATAACTTTTCTTCCAAGGAGTAAGCGTCTTTTAATTTCATGGCTGCAGTCACCATCTGCAGTGATTTTGGAGCCCAAAAAAATAAAGTCTGACACTGTTTCCACTGTTTCCCCATCTATTTCCCATGAAGTGATGGGACTGGATGCCATGATCTTCGTTTTCTGAATGTTGAGCTTTAAGCCAACTTTTTCGCTCTCCTCCTTCACTTTCATCAAGAGGCTTTTTAGCTCCTCCTCACTTTCTGCCATAAGGGTGGTGTCATCAGCATATCTGAGGTTATTGATATTTCTCCCGGCAATCTTGATTCCAGCTTGTGTTTCTTCCAGTCCAGCGTTTCTCATGATGTACTCTGCATATAAGTTAAATAAGCAGGGAGACAATATACAGCCTTGACGTACTCCTTTTCCTATTTGGAACCAGTCTGTTGTTCCATGTCCAGTTCTAACTGTTGCTTCCTGACCTGCATACAGATTTCTCAAGAGGCAGGTTAGGTGGTCTGGTATTCCCATCTCTTTCAGAATTTTCCACAGTTTATTGTGATCCACACAGTCAAAGGCTTTGGCATAGTCAATAAAGCAGAAATAGATGTTTTTCTGGAACTCTCTTGCTTTTTCCATGATCCAGCGGATGTTGGCAATTTGATCTCTGGTTCCTCTGCCTGTTCTAAAACCAGCTTGAACATCAGGGAGTTCACGGTTCACATATTGCTGAAGCCTGGCTTGGAGAATTTTGAGCATTACTTTACTAGCGTGTGAGATGAGTGCAATTGTGCGGTAGTTTGAGCATTCTTTGGCATTGCCTTTCTTTGGAATTGGAATGAAAACTGACCTTTTCCAGTCCTGTGGCCACTGCTGAGTTTTCCAAATTTGCTGGCATATTGAGTGCAGCACTTTCACAGCATCATCTTCCAGGATTTGAAACAGCTCAACGGGAATTCCATCACCTCCACTAGCTTTGTTCTTAGTGATGCTTTCTAAGGCCCACTTGACTTCACATTCCAAGATGTCTGGCTCTAGATTAGTGATCACATCCTCATGATTATCTGGGTCGTGAAGATCTTTTCTGTACAGTTCTTCTGTGTATTCTTGCCACCTCTTCTTAATATCTTCTGCTTCTGTTAGGTCCATACCATTTCTATCCTTTATCGAGCCCATCTTTGCATGAAATGTTCCCTTGGTATCTCCAATTCTCTTGAAGAGATCTCTAGTCTTTCCCATTCTGTTGTTTTCCTCTATCTCTTTGCATTGATTGCTGAAGAAGGCTTTCTTATCTCTTCTTGCTATTTTTTGGAACTCTGCATTCAGATGCTTATATCTTTTCTTTTCTCCTTTGCTTTTCGCCTCTCTTCTTTTCAGTGCTATTTGTAAGGCTTCTCCAGACAGCCATTTTGCTTTTTTGCATTTACTCTATATGTTATACCTCAATGTAAAATTTCAGTTTTCTCTAAATTAAAAAAAAAAGCTTCAATCTGGAATTTGGAACTATCTGCAGGAAAAGAAAGCATTTAACAGAGGACTTGGTCAACTCATAACCTATTTGGTTCATAAAAATGCATATAAAATAAATGGAAATAAAGTCATGCTAAAAAGGAGACTCAACATTTATTGAGAGTTGAAAATAACTCAAGTATTGTGCCAAGGCTATACTTGCACATATATACAAATACAGAATCTTATTTAAACTCTAACGAACCTTGAGGACAGGTACTATTATTAATAATTTTAGAGATGAGAAAATTATGGTGAATAGACGTTGCTCCTATTCATTTTTAAATGGTTTGATCTTCATAAACACATTTTGGTTTGCATAAAATAGGTTTCTAAATATACTGACAAAAAGTGATTTGTAAATATCCTAACTGGCTTTCCTATCACTTTATCTAAATATCCTACCTGGCTTTCCTATCAAATTATCTAAATATCCTCCTTCAACACAATGTCATCTTACTGTCATCTTACTCTTATTTTTCTTTATGACATACATTGCTATCTGATAATATATGTGCTTATCTGCTTATTTTCTATCTCCCCCACTAGAATGTAGGTTACACAAAGGCAGAGACCTTGGCCATGTTGTTCATAGCTCTCCCCCAGCACTTAGGCGCATGTCTGGCATATAGTAGACACCTAATAAATACTAGTGGATGGAACGGAAATTGTAGTAATAAATATCTTGACACTCAATTTGTTCCCTTTTGCATAATATCTATAAAACTAAAAGAAGATGACAGCATTCCATATCTTTGATAAAAATGTTTATATAACCTTACCAGCAAAAGACTTTATATGTATCTTTAATATGGCTGAATCACTTCATACAAACAAGAATTTAGAAGACTGAGTTTAATATGTTAAACTGATAAAGATTATTATCTTCCAATTATGTCACAAATTGTGTTATTCTGGAGCCAACTAAGCAAAGAGCTGGCTTCCCTGGTAGCTCAGCGGTACCACCAATGCAGGAAACTCGAGTTGGATCCTTGGGTTGGGAAGACCCCCTGGAGAAGGAAATGGCAACCCACTCCAATATTCCTGCCTGGGAAATCCCATGAACAGAGGAGCCTGGTGGGTTACAGTACATAGGGTTGCAAATCAGACATGACTTTGCAATTGAACATCAAACAACAAAGCAGGGTAGATCACAGTTTCAGGAAGAAGTGATTGGGGCAAGCATTGTGAAAACCAATTACAATACTCAGCATTAATACAGAGCTAAAACAGTGATAACTATACAACCACTGAAGTCCTCCATTATTTACGAATAGCCAAGATAGGGAAATAACCTAAGTGTCCATTGATGGATGAAGGAGTAGGAACTGCGATGCGTGTGTGTGAGTCCATACATCCACAAATAAGCTACAGATTCAGAGAACAGACAGATTAGTGGTTTGCTAGAGTTGGGGCTGTGGGAGTGCACAAAATTGGTAAAGGAGGTCAAAAGTACAAAGATCCAGTTATAAAATAAGTTGTGATTATTTTAATAATACTTTATTGCATATTTTAAAGTTTCTGAAAGAGTAAATCTTAAGAGTCTTTGTCACAAGAAACAATTTTTTGATAACTATGTAAGGTGACGGATGTTACCTAGACATTTTTTGCATTAAACCTAAGTACTGAATCATTATTTGTACACTTGAAATGTTATATATCAATTAAATCTCAATTAAAAAAACACTACTCAAGTGTGTAAGGATGAATGTTTGCACCTTCACTGAATTCTGTTTAATGCACTCTCCTGTCTTGACCCCATTTCTTCACCTCTCTGCTCTAGCTACTACTCTCTCTGCTTTGCTTTAACTTCTCTTGCTATTTTCTTTAATCTTTCCCTCTGTGCTATATAAATATATGTGTATCTATATACAGACACACACACATATATGCATATATATATGGGATTCCCTGATAGCTCAGTTGGTAAAGAATCTGCCTGCAGTGCAGGAGACCCCGGTTCAATTTGTAGGTAGGGAAGATCCCCTGGAGAAAGGAATGGCTACCCACTCCAGTATTCTGGCCTGAAGAACTCCATGGACTGTATAGTCCATGGGGTCCCAAAGAGTTGGACACAACTGAGTGACTTTCACTTCAAATACACACATATATTTATATATGTACACCATCATAACTCTATCAATAATAAACTCCCTGACAAACTTCCAGAATATGTCTTCTACATTTTAATTGTATATCTTTCATGAACACTGTGTGACAATGATATGTAAAATTTTCTATGATTTTCCATGAGGTGATGGAAATATGTAAAATTTTCCATAAAGGGGCATATTTTAAAAAAACTTTCTGATGACTAAATCACTACTCACATTTTAGAAAATATTCTTCTGGGTCCACAAACTGTTACTAGCTACGTCATAAACTTAGTATTTGTTTAGTAAATTTACTGTGTCACAAATTTTAGTATTGTCAAATCTGGGGAAACTTACTTTTGTTTCTTTTCTTTATAAGCTATCAGATTCAAAAGAGTTTTCTCCATACTAACTTCTGGTTCTCTATATTTCAAATTGTATTTCTCTTACCCTACTCACATACTTCTAGTGTCAGATTCTGTAGAACGTGTCTATATCATCTATAATCTCTGGCCTTGCATATTTTTCCATAACACTGAGTCAGTACAATAAGTAACAAGAGTACAGTTGACCCTTGAACAACTGTGGGGCTAAGAGTGCCAACCCTCGGAGCCATTGAAAACCTGCATATAATTTACAGTCAGCCTGCCATATAGGCAGCACCTCATATCCAAGGTTCCACATCCATGGAGTCAACCAACTTCAGATAGCATAGTACTATAGTTATTTATTACTAAAAAAAAAAAAATCTGCATGTAAGTAAACCCCCACAGTTCAAACCTGTATTGTTCAAGAGTCAGCTGTATTCCAAATGTCATTCCTTCCTATAGCAGAAGGAACAGGAACATTCCTATACCTAACTATCCTCTGAAGTGACGATGAACCACATAAACATATGCTACCTAAACTAAATGTATCCCCAGTTCAACTTTCCTTTTCCATTAGCTGGGTCCCAAAAATGCCTATAGGCACTCCAATGCTACATGACATGAGGGGAAATGAAGAATGGGAAGAGACAGCACTCTTCACTTAAAATACTTTACTTTTGGAAAGCCTATAGAAATGTGTGGCCATGTGAACACCTTTCTCCCCAAATTATAGAAGAAATCTGCACAAGTGGTAAATCTTCCACATCCTACCACTCTTCTCCACTGACTCCTCTTTGACACGCCAACCACTAAACAGAAGTATTTCCCAAATTTTTGCCTTTCTCCTGAAAACCTGCACAATACAGATACTTCCCAAAGTCATGTTGTCCTTAATTTTTTTAAATTTAATCTGCACCCCTTTTCCACCTGCGGCCCGCCCCGCTCCTCGACATCTCAACTATTCTCAAGCTTCATCTATGACTTAGCAAATAATCCTCACTCTAGAATGTAGTGACTAGACTATCAACTCTATGGGAAAGGGATATGTCAGCCTTGTGCTCTGCAGGAACTCCAAAGCCTGACCCCGATGCATCACATTTCCCCGAGGCCTTCGGGGAAACATACTGAGTAGCTCTGAAAGTTAGATCTCTAGACTCATTATTTTTTCAAGCTCCAAACCTATGATCTTCAATTCAGAGTACTCCAGGGTACCTTAAAATACTCTGAATTTCATTTTAGTAATACCTTTTAAACTCGTAGTAAAAAATTTTCAGAGTAACATTTAAGAAAATTAAGGCACAATGAAATTATAGGCCCTGTTCAAGAAGAACACAGATTATTCCACCGCTTAAACTTCCCTTTTAAAAACAAGTCATGTAGCTCACAAGCCATATAGATTTAACCTGGAATCACACTCAGTACCCTATACAAGAACACCATAAGTAGAAATGCAAAGCCTAATGCAAGTTATCAAACATGAACAGATAAAAAGACTTTTGAGAAAGAAATCAAATACAATAGATAAGACTAAATATCAATTATAACTGCTGCTGCTGCTGCTAAGTCGCTTCAGTCGTGTCCAACTCTGTGCGACCCCATAGACGGCAGCCCACTAGGTTCCTCTGTCCCTGGGATTCTACAAGGCAAGAACACTGGAGTGGATTGCCATTTCCTTCTCCAATGCATGAAAGTGAAAAGTGAAAGTGAAGTCGCTCAGTCGTGCCCAACTCTTAGCGACCCCATGGACTGCAGCATAACAATAAATATGCCTGTATACATGTCTTAAAGTTTGTATACAGAATGTACTCAGACAACACAGATTACACATTCAGTCATGTAGTCCTGCTCCAGTGAAAGACTTCATTGTAAACATGCTACTAAAACAAAAGAGTTCCCAAGCAAATAGGACAAACTGCTGACATAAGCGTGGCACTGACGTGTCTGTCTATTTGCCTTCAGTTGCTAGGATTCACTGTGCCCATTTTTCTCGAAGCTCTAAAACATGCAACTCTTTGATGTTATGAAGAGTCCATGGTTAAACAAAAAGTTGGCAGAACATTTAACATAAAAAATATTTCAAATTCAAATCTCTAATTTCTTGAAAACACATTTTCCCTATGGTTAAAAATCAAATGTTAGTGAAATTTGAAATGTCTTTACCAAAAGCAGCAACAAAACTCAATTTCAGTAAAACGAAATGAAAAGGGAAACTGCATACTTCCAAGTTACTACCACAGAAATAAAATTCTGAATGCAACTATAAAAGAAAATTATCTCCTATTTAGTCGTTTTGAACCTGTACAATAAGAGAAGGGCACATTTTGCCTTACTCAGAAAAAGGAAACTATGTAGTGATTTGAGTAAATTCCTACTCAATTAAGATCCGTTTCACCTTTAGAGTTGTAATCTTAAGATTATAAATGAATGTATTAGACAATAAGTAAAGTGAATTTTATGTAATCTGCATGATTTATGAGTGAAGAGGCAATAAGAAATATGTTTGGTAGGCAAGAAAATAGAAACAGTGGCAACTTTCTGTAGCTCCATAACTATTAATATAATCCTATCTCAAATTATAGGTCAGTGGGAAAGCTCCCCCAGGAACTTCCATCTGCTCTTGGTACAGCACAGCTGTGATGCATTAGATGGACGTAAACTACCTTTGGTTAGAAGCAAACCAATCAAATTTCCAGGAAACCTTCAGAATTCATTAATATTAAATGAACACAATTTCACTGTTTCTCTAACAGCATTTAACAATATTTCTTCACACTCCCCACATGGCTTTCTAACTACTAAAATATTTTTTCACTTTCATATTCTTTGGGATACAACTTCCATTTCTATTTCAAAATTCAAATATTTCAAATCAATTCAATATAACGTATTATAAATTTGCTATGATTTTTTAATTTAAATAAATATTTGGGAAGTCACAATTACTAATTTTTCTACCAATATAGTCCAAAGGGTCACAAACAGACACAACTAAAGTGAATGAGTGCAAGCACACACACACACACACACACACCACACACACTACCTATACAAAGTTTTATGTAGTTTTATGTAATTATTTCACTTGGAAAAACCATTTGGCATTATTCAGCAAAACTGAAGCATAGACATAGCCTACCACCTAGAATGTCTATCCAGGATAAACATAGCAAAGAAAAGATAATACACAGGCATCAAATATATGTAGAGAATTGAAATTATATACAGTAAGTTGACTGTAATAAAATTAAAAATTAGAATAGAAATCAACAACAAAAAGATAACAGAAATACTCCAAACACTGAGAAATTAAATAACTTCTAAATAAGCTATAATTTGAAGAAAAATTTTAAGGAAAATTAGAAAATAATATGAACCAAATAAAAAGTAAGATGTAACAGATAAAATTTTAAGACATGCAGCTAGAGTAGTTCTTAGAGGGAAAGCTAAAACACTAAATGCCCATATTAATTTTAGAAAAGAAGAAAAATCTAAAATCAATAATCTAAGCTTCCACCTTAAATTAGAAAGAGAACAAAATAAGCCTATAAGCAAGCAGAAAAAAGGTAACAATGATAAAATCACATAGCAATGAAAAAGCAACAGGAAAGCAAGAGAAAATTAATAAATTGAATACACAGTTTAAAGCTTTCCAAAGAGAAAAAAGGAATTTCTAGTCCCTAATGATATCACTGGAATATTCTACTAAATACTTAAAGAATAAATAGAACTAATTCTACATACTCTCTTCTGGAAACAGAAAAGGCAATACTTTCCAACTCATACTGAGACATCATTACTCCATACCAAAATCAGACAAAAACAGTACCAAGAAAACTACAGACATATCCCTCATGAACATGGACGCAAAAATTCTCAATAAAATATTAACAAATCAAATCCAGCAATGCACAAGAATAATAATACACCAGAACCGAGTGGTACTTAACCCTGTGATGCAAAAGCTGGTTCAATATTTAAAAAACAAGCAATGTAATCCCACAAATTAACAATGTAAAGAAACAAAAAAGACATACTTTATGACCAGATCACTTGACACAGAAAACTCATTTGACAACATTCAACTTTCAGCAAAATAAGAATAGAAGGAGACTTTTCTAAAGAACAGGCATGAATTCACTTAATAGATCCTTATTAAGTGCTACGTTAATTACAGTGCTACCTATGGAACTGAGGGTAAGGAATGCAAAAGAGGGATGACACTGCCCCTATGCTTAAGAAGCTCAGCATCTAAACAGGAGGGCAATCACATACTTAACTATAGGCACTTTAACAGTAGTGTATATAAAACATTATAAATGTTAAAAAAAAAAAAAAGGACATTCTATCCAGGGGATCTGGGGGGTAGAGGCAGAAAGTCTACTGAAATAGTTCAAGCCAGTTTTCTCACTTGTACAACTGCAACAGCCACCTACCTTTCTGCTTCCACTCTACCGACTCCCCACCAATAGTCGATTAAAAAAAAAGCCAGAATAGTATTTTTGAAGCATAAATTATATCATGAAATTGTCTCATGGCTTCCCGTTAGAATGCAGTTAGAAATAAGTGCAAGTGTCAACATGGTCTACAAGGCCCCATGTCTCTCTACCCAGCCATCTTTCTTACTAACTCCCAAGAAAGCCAGGGTCTTTCCCACCACAGGGACCTTATCTTTGCTAGGTCCTTCAGCCCAGAATGGTCTTCCCCCAGAGCTTATGTGACCAGTGCCTTTTCAACATTCATGTGTCAGTTACCATGTCTCTTCAGAGAGGCTCTCCCTGACGATCTTACCTAAAGCACTACCTCCACCTCCACCACCTGGCCCATTCTTCCATTTTACTTTTTCATGAAATTTAGAATTACCTGAAGTTATTTCACCATGTTTTTATTTTCTATTTACCTGTGCTACAATTTTTAAGACTTCATTAGAGCAAGAACTTCATGCACCTTGTTCACAGTACTAATCACAGTGTCTAGAACAAAACTTGGCACATTTGTATGTGCTCAATAAATATTGCTAAAGAAAGATGACATTTAAGGTGGATTAAAGAAGGCGGGGGGCAGGAGGGATTGACCTTGTCAAGAGGAATAAACAGAGGAGAAAAGGAAATCAACACGGTTTATCCAGTGTTTCAACTTTCACAGACCCTGAAGAATAAAGCTACAGTTGTGAGGTATCCTGAAGATATTTAGTTTTGTTGTGTTTTCATGATGCATGAATATACTTTCAAACGTCCCCAGTCTTTTCTTGAACACTTTCCCTAGCATGCAAATCATTTTCTCATGAAGTCATCAACTCTGATCCAACAACTTTAAGTGACCAAAAGATTTTCTCATGTTTGTCAAAAAACTGCCTATTGTTATTTAAACACATTAATCTTAGTTCTGACCCTAGAAGTACTCATGAAAATAAGACGTTTAATCCCTATTTTATAGGGCAGGCTTTCAAATATATGAAGACAAGTAAAACCTCCTAAATATAATTTTTAAAACAGATATTAATAACATCTCTTGACAGTGTCTGCTGGGCCCTGGGCTAAGCACTTCATATGAATGACTCATTTAATACTCACAACTTCTCTATGGTAAAGTTATGATGACTATGCCTATTTTACTAAAGAGAAAACTGAGGCCTGGATTAGGTAATTTGTCCAGGTCATCAAGCTGGAAAATGAATTCTGAGGTCAGACTACAAACACAGACAGTCCAATTCCAGAGCCTACATTCTTAACAATCAACCTCACTCTCTAAATGACTCTCACTCTTTCTACTGTTACAGCTCTGTCCCCACGCGCAACACACGCAGTCTGAGCCAGTATCTTCTACCTAATGATAAAGGCAACACTGATTCTCATGCATTTATAAAAGCCAGGATATAATGCAAACTTAATAACAAACAAGAGGAGAAGCAGTGTAAAAATTGATGTCTCCCTGCAAATACTATCCACTTTTATGGCCTACTACTATTCCTCTTTGTTCAGCACAGACTCCAAACTGAAATACTTTCCATTTTCAGAGCTCATTTTTTATTTCACTACTCCTCTACCTTTGTTTTCATGATTTTCTCTTCCTAAGCAGCTATTCCACTTCTGCAGAGAATGGTATATACAGTGTTTTTCATTTTAAAAATTTATTTATCCACTTATTTATTTTTGGCCACACCTCGCAGCATGCAGGATCTTAGTTCCCCGGCCAGGGATTGAACGCATGCGCCCTGAGTGGAAGTGCAGAGTCTTAACCAATTGAATCACCAGGGAAGTCCTCTACTATGTTTTTTAAAAGCCAGTTGTGCTGGGTATATTTCATTTGCCCCTCCAGAGACATTCTCCATTTTTCTCCACTCTGTTCTCTGTCCCCAGAAGGCTGTCCTGAATAGACTGTAATAACAGTCTCCTTTGCCCAGTCTTTTGGGTAAATTCAGCCAATGGAGACAGGAAGAGAATGAGCGAGGAGTAATGTCACCTCTAGTTAGTAATCTACCAGAAGCCAAAGCTTCTATTCAAATGCCCTCACAGTCTTGACAATAACCTCCTATTCCTGCCCTTACGTGTCCAAAGGCTGTGATGGCTCCCTACTGTTGCTCACTAGATACTTCATTATCCCACGTCAGCTTCCCTTAATCCTTCCCACACTTCTATAAATCACTCCTACGGTAAGCTCTCCCAAGTTTACCCATTTGAGTATATCATCTGTTTTCTGCCAAAGACCTCACTGACACATCACCACTCTTTCCCTACACCTTCTCTGTTTTACTTCCTTTATAGCACTCTTTTCCCCCTGCGCTAGATTCATCTTTGAATCTCCCAAATCACTAACTTCTTACCTGTAGTAGGCACTGAATGAATGTTTCAAGAGTAAATGGGTGTAGGGAGGAGCATTCCTGGTGGCTCAGTAGGCGAGTCCACCTGCCAATGTAGGAGACATGGGACCCATATGCTGCGGAGAAACTAACCCTGTGGGCCACAGCTACTAAGCCTGTGCTCTAGAACCTGGGAGCCGCAACCACTGAGCTCACGTGCTGCACCTGCTGAGTCTGTGCTCTGCAGCAAGAGAAGCCATCACAATGAGCAGCCCACATACTGCAGTGAAGAGTAGCCCTCACTTGCTCAACCAGAGAAAAACCCCTCGCAGCAGACAGCCAAAAATAAATAAAATTATTTTTAAAAGAATAAATGAGGGGACATAACATTAAAAAATCTAAAGAACAATACTTCATGACATAAAAAAATAATGCAAAACCTAAATTTCAGTTTCTATAAAGATTCAAAGACAACAAAGCTAATCTATTAGGATAAAGGTCAGAATCATGGACATTTCTGGATGTGGCGATTAACTGGGCGAGAACACAAGGGAGCCACCTATGGTACTGAAAATGCTCCTTATTTTGATCTGAGCAGTGATAATATGGGAACATACTTATACGAAGTTTTGTTGAGCTGTATACCTAACATTTGTTCACTTTATGGTATGTACAGCAGACCTCTAAAAAAGAAAAGGAAAAATAAATCTATATGTGGCTGCTTATGTTGAATCAATATGGCTAACACCTCATTTATCCAGAGATTCTTTATTAAAACAGGCAAAAAAAGGTCTCTGAACAGTCAAAATAGATGCTACAAAGTCCATACACTTTATCCATGAGAAAGACTTTCAGGCCTTTTCATCCTTACATTTACACCCAATTCCAATTAGCTTGGTTAACTAGCTTCCTGACCTACTATTGATTATCAGTAGCAAATTGGAAAGGTAGGGAGGATGTGTGTTAAAGATTGATAACTGAGAAATAACTGCGAACAATAAGAAGCAAGCAAAATAACCTTTAAAGAGCAGGTAAAAACTCAAGATACAAAAAAGTCTGAGACCACTTACTATATGGCAAGGAGACTTCATAAAGCACTTAAGTCACCCTTCTATTACAGCACAGTAAGAGAAACAGTGTAAAATGAAAATTCTTACTTTTCAGGGAAATAATGAACTATTTTCATCAAGACCTGTCAGTAAGCAGAAACAGGGGTAAACATATGGGAAACAGTCACAGTAAAAATGCATTTAAACTAAAGTATTACTTGTAAAAAGATAAATGCCAGTTACCAGGCATAAATGTACTTAGTTTAAAATAACCACATTTCTGGAGCTTGCTAAATAATTACAACTAATAATTTACTATCATCTTCCTCTTTGGTTTCCCTGGTGGCTCAGAGGGTAAAGCGTCTGCCTGCAAGGTGGGAAACCTGGGTTCGAGCCCTGGGTGGGGAAGATCCCCTGGAGAAGGAAATGCAACCCACACCAGTATTCTTGCTTGGAAAACCCCATGGACGGAGAAGCCTGGTGGGCTACAGTCCATGGAGTCGCAGAGAGTTGGACACGACTGAGCGACTTTACTTTCACTTTCCTCTTTGGCAAACTATAAAAATTAGCAGATTTGTATTAAAAATGCAAAGTTTTCCCTAGAAATTTTTTTTAAGTGCATCTAAGCACAGAAAGTGTTCATTCTATCAACACTGGTTAACTGAGAACCATTCAAACCAGATTGTAAGCATTTTTTGTAAGCGATACCTGAAAAACTAACATCAAAGTTGTTTACAGCACTAATGAACCACTCCAGTGTCACTTCAAATCACCACTGTAAGCCACTTCTTTTTTCAAGAGGGAATTCCTACCCATAAGGTCTACATTAGTCTCCCAGCTCTGAATGTTCTTCTACACTTCACTTACAAACTCTATCACTCCTAAAGCAATGCCTCCCCTGGCTAGGTTCTGTGATTTCAAGAATGTATTTTTTAGGCATTCTCTTCCTCGCGCTGTTTTCAACGATGGTATTGTAAGTGTGTGCCTGTGTCAGTAGCTCAGTCATGTCAACTCTTTGCAAGCCCGTGGACTGTGGCTCACCAGTCTCTTCTGTCCATGGAATTCTCCAGGCAAGAATACTAGAGTGGGTTTCCATTCCCTTCTCCAGGAGATCTTCCCAACCCAGGAATCAAACCTAGGTCGCCCACAGTGCAAGCAGACTCTTTATCATCTGAACAACCAGGGAAGCTCTAGAATTATAAGTAGTATGCAGCTATTCCTACCCATAAGGTCTACATTAGTCTCCCAGCTCTGAATGTTCTTCTACACTTCACTTACAAACTCTATCACTCCTAAAGCAATGCCTCCCCTGGCTAGGTTCTGTGATTTCAAGAATGTATTTTTTAGGCATTCTCTTCCTCGCGCTGTTTTCAACGATGGTATTGTAAGTGTGTGCCTGTGTCAGTAGCTCAGTCATGTCAACTCTTTGCAAGCCCGTGGACTGTGGCTCACCAGTCTCTTCTGTCCATGGAATTCTCCAGGCAAGAATACTAGAGTGGGTTTCCATTCCCTTCTCCAGGAGATCTTCCCAACCCAGGAATCAAACCTAGGTCGCCCACAGTGCAAGCAGACTCTTTATCATCTGAACAACCAGGGAAGCTCTAGAATTATAAGTAGTATGCAGCGACTAGGAAAAAAAAAATGCCTTGTTAAGTGATAAAAAGAAGAATATATAATGCAGTAATTCAATTCAATAACCTATTTGGTATATGCCAAGCACAGGGCATACATAAATGAATGAAAAACTATCTGTGCATTTAAAGAAGGCAAGAAAGACCTGTCAACAAATATATTGAGTGTTAGGAACAATAGTAGATGAACACTGTGAAAGAAGTGACTCAATTTTGTCAAGAGAAGAAAAAAAAAAAACAAAAGTAGAATCTGTAGCAGTCTTAAAATTAAGTACATGCCATGCAACTATGTAAAAAACTACAGTAGCAAAAATGAGGCCATGCAAAATTGAAAATACTTGTTGCATAAAACGTATTAGGATTACAAATGGCTTTTCCTATTTTCATGTTGAAAGGCAATGCCTTTTCCTCAATCCTCCGAGTTTCTGCGAGTTGGAATTTCCCCTAAATTCTCTAACCTCTGTGTGCTTAGTCGCCCAGTCGTGTCCAGCTCTTTGCACTCCCATGGCCTGGAGCCTGCCAGGGTCCTCTGTCCATGGGAACTCTCCAGGCAAGAATACTGGAGTGGGTTGCCATGCCCTCCTCCAGGGGATCTTTCCAATCCAGGGATCAAACCCAAGTCTCCCACATTGCAGGATTTCTTACTGTCTGAGCCACCCCAAGAATGATGGAGTGGATAGTTTATCCTTTCTCCAGGGGATCTTCCTGACCCAAGAATTCAACCAGGGTTTCGTGCATTGGAGGCAGATTCTTTACCAGCTAAGCTACCTGGGAAGCCCCTGGCTTCTCTCTATTCCCTCACTTTTTTTCTCCTAGAAGGAGAATAGTAACTTACATGATTGGTAAGTTTAGACTAAAGAATTACCTAAGCATAATCTTACCTGTTGTTTGTTTGTTTGTTTGTTTGTTTGTTTTGCTCTTGGGGCCCTACCTGCTAGCTGGAAGTAGTTCTCAAGTGCTCCTCCACGGATGGGCTCTCCTAGCAAGCAGGGAGGATGTTCCTGGCCCTGTCCTGCCTGTGCACAGGTATGTCTATTTAGCTCTAGGCTTTATGACTAGAAAGCAAAACTGCCTGTATACATAACCTATGTCCTACAACATGAGTTTTATCAGGAATAAAGGTGGAATTCTGATCTGTCATCTGTTACTCTTTTCTCAGTTTGTTCAGAATTTGGGAAAGGAATGTGGATTTTATTTATTGAGACCCCTCAGACACAACTAAATTATAATGTCTTCTCTTTTAAAACAAAATCTTCACTTTCTTCTTATACTAAGCAGCTGGGTATAATATATGTACATGATTCTTCTTCAAAGACCTCATCGTTCCTAGCAGAACTTTTGTCTTAGCAATGTTTGCTGAAGCAATGAATTTTCAAATAGTAAAGCTCATTCATTACGGTGCCTGCTAGGCCACTAAAGTCATGTCTGACTCTTTGTGACCCTATGGACTGTAGCCCACCAGGCTCCTCAGTCCACGGGATTCTCCAGGCAAGAATACTAGAGTGGGTTGCCATGCCCTCCTCCAAGGGATCTTCCCTACCCAGGGAAACCCACACATCTCCTGTGTCTCCTGCATTGTAGGGAGATTCATTACCACTGAACCACTTAATCTACAACAAAAGCAAACTATAAAATGACGTATAAGGTAGGAAATGTTGATGTTCACTATGTGTATGTAGGTACTGTCCCCCTAGGGAAAAATATTTCTCCATATATTTGTAAAAATTCACATCCATAATTATTTCTGTCTGTTTTAAACCATTACCATGTAAGTAGTGAAAGATCTTCAGGGAACTTTAAAAGGTAGAACAGAGTGTTAAATTGAAGAAGCAGTAAAGCTCAGTGCCTAATGACTTGAGGGCTGGAGGAATCACTTTTTAAATACAGCTTCTCTTCCTTCTGTTCCCTCATCTCTTGTCTATCTCTTATCAGCCCTGGGGTGGAGCTGCATAACTGTCAGCATGCTTAGCAGACAGTGAGCTATAAAGCAAGAATTATAAGTGAAGTCATTTGTTTGAAGTTCCAGTGTACCTCCAACCCCAAAGGGACAAATTGGAACAAAAGTTCAAGCTACAAAAATGACGGCTGCAGTAGCTGACAAATTCTTCATCTGGGAGACCAAAGGCTCTTAACCTTTAACTCTGAAACTTCAAAAGATACGAAGCCCCAATTATCCCTTTTAATCGCTTTTAAACTCATCACTTGCATCTTTGTTATCCTAATACTAAACAACTGCTAAAAGAATTTTCCCCATAAAATTTCTTATGCACAGCCTTTTTACTCAATACAGGCTGCAAAAGGAGTTCTAGGACAATAAAAAGGATTGTCTGAAAAATATAATTTTTAATTAACCTTACCATTGATTTATTGCCAACATTCAGTGGATCATCAAAAAAGCAAAAGAGTTCCAGAAAAACATCTATTTCTGCTTTATTGACTATGCCAAAGCCTTTGACTATGTGGATCACAATAAACTGTGGAAAACTCTTAAAGAGATGGGCATACCAGACCACCTGACCTGCCTCTTGAGAAACCTGTATGCAGGTCAGGAAACAACAGTTAGAACTGGACATGAACAACAGGCTGGTTCTAGATAGGAAAAGGAGTATGTCAAGGCTGTATATTGTCACCTTGCTTATTTAACTTATATGCAGAGTACATCATGAGAAATGCTGGGCTGGAAGAAGCACAAGCTGGAATCAAGATTGCCAGGAGAAATATCAATAACCTTAGATATGCAGATGACACCACCCTTATGGCAGAAAGTGAAGAACAACTAAAGAGCCTCTTGATGAAAGTGAAAGAGNTAACTTATATGCAGAGTACATCATGAGAAATGCTGGGCTGGAAGAAGCACAAGCTGGAATCAAGATTGCCAGGAGAAATATCAATAACCTTAGATATGCAGATGACACCACCCTTATGGCAGAAAGTGAAGAACAACTAAAGAGCCTCTTGATGAAAGTGAAAGAGGAGAGTGAAAAAGTTGGCTTAAAGCTCAACATTCAGAAAACTAAGATCATGGCATCTGGTCTCATCACTTCATTGCAAATAGATGGGGAAACAGTGGCTGACTTTATTTTTTTGGGTTCCAAAATCACTGCAGATGGTGACTGCAGCCATGAAATTAAAAGACGCTTACTCCTTGGAAGGAAAGTTACGACCAACCTAGACACCATATGAAAAAGCAGAGACATTACTTTGTCAACAAAGGTTCTCTAGTCAAGGCTATGGTTTTTCCAGTAGTCATGTATGGATGTGAGAGTTGGACTATAAAGAAAGCTGAGCACCGAAGAATTGATGCTTTTGAACTGTGGTGTTGAAGATTCTTAAGAGTCTCTTGGACTGTAAGGAGATCCAACCAGTCCATCTTTAATGAAATCAGTCCTGGGTGTTCATTGGAAGGACTGATGTTGAAACTGAAACTCCAATATTTTGGCCACCTGATGCAAAGAGCTGACTCATTTGAAAAGGCCCTGATGTTGGGAGATATTGAAGGCAGGAGGAAAAGGGGACAACAGAGGATAAGATGGTTAGATGGCATCACCGACTCAATGTACGTGAGTTTGGGTAAACTCCAGGAACTGGTGACGGACAAGGAGGCCTGGCGTGCTGCGGTTCATGTGGTCGCAAAAAGTCAGACACGACTGAGTGACTGAACTGAACTACCATTGATTTTAAAGTAATCTGGCATAAAGTACCAACAAAGTTCAATAATGAAAATTTTAACTATAATAACAACACTAATATTGCATGGCATCCTTGCCAGGTGCCAGACATTGTTTCAAGAACTTCACAAGTTAAGATCACAGCATCTGGTCCCATTACTTTGTGGCAAATAGATGGGGAAAATGTGCAAACACTAACAGATATCATGTTCTTGGGCTCCAAAACCACTGCAGACAGTGACTGAAGCCATGAAATTAAAAGGCACTTGCTCACTTGCTCCTTGGAAGAAAAGCTATGACAAACCTAGACAGAGTATTAAAAAGTAGAAATATCACATTGCTGACAAAGGTCTGTCTAATCAAAGCTATGGTTTTTCCAGTAGTCACATATGGATGTGAGAGTTGGATCAGAAAGAAGGCTGAGCACCAAAGAATTGATGCATTCCAAATGTGGTACTAGAAAAGACCCTTGGGAGTCCCTTGGACAGCAAGGAGATCAAACAAGTTAATCTTAAAGGAAATCAAATATGAATATTCATTGGAAGGACTGATGCTAAAGCTGAAGCTCCAATACTTTGGCTACTTGATGCGAACAGTCGACTCATTGGAAAAGACCTTGATGCTGGGAAAGATTGAGGGCAAGAGGAGAGAAGGGCAACAGAAGATGAGATGCTTGAATGGCATCACTGACTCAATGGACATGAGTTTGAGTAAACTCAGGGAGATAGTGAAAAATAGGAAGCCTGGCATGCTGCAGTTCATGGGTCAAGAAGAGTCAGATACGGCTTAGTGACCAAACAGCAACAGGTTACTAACTCATTTAATCCTCACACCACCACCTCACATCAATGAGACAGATGCTATTATTACCTCCAGCTTATTCCTGGGGAAACTGAAGTACAAAGAAGTTAATATTTTACCTAATATCCTGGAAATACCCTCTGGCATCCAGAAAGTGAAAGTGAAAGTGAAGTCGCTCAGTCGTGTCCAACTCTTTGTGACCCCATGGACTATATATAGCCTACCAGGCTTCTCCATCCATGGGATTCTCCAGGCAAGAGTACTGGAGTGGGTTACCGTTTCCTTCTCCAAGGGATCTTCCTGACCCAGGGACCGAACCTGGGTCTCCCGCATTGGAGGCAGACGCCTTAACTTCTGAGCCACCAGGGAAGCCAGAGATGCCATTTAAACTCTGAGCTAGTCTGGCTTTCGCATTGTGCAACACATCTTATTGTTAATGAGAACTCCAAAGACAGTAGGGAATGGAGACCCATGTCCACCTAGAGTTCTTTCCTTTACTCAAGATCAACATGAACTCTCAAGAGAAATGACAGTAAGAGTAAATACAATAACAGATAACCACTGTCAATTCCAAAATATACATGAGAAATACTGAATAGAGATGTTTGATCCCTTTGTCAGGAAGGTTACATCTCATTTGGACATAGCAAGTATGCACGTGAGAAAACGCATTAATCAAGAAAACCAAGCTCTTTGTCATTTCTCCTAAAGCAGGTCCTTTTCCCAAATTGCCTACATTGACTAACAATACCACACACCTTTCAGACACCCAGAAATGAAATATCTTCAGACCTCTCTTTCTTCATATGAAAATATTCATACTTCTCTGTGTCTCCACTGCAGTAATCTCACTATAGAGAGGAGACTCTTACGTCATCTCACTATTCTCATTTTTCCTTCCAAGGTAAACGCTATTTTTTTTCTAGTTTCAGTTCTGGCTTGTTCTCCCCCTCACAAATTTGGCACTGTGAGTAATGTTTCAGGACATCAAGGCTACTTAATTTTACCTATATATTTATCACTAGCATTCCTTCTTGATTTCAATTCTGTCTGAAGTACGTGTACTTTTGCTGGTTAAAACAAAGAAAAAACAACTCAGTTTTTATTTCTCTTTCTAAAAGATTTTACTGGGCATTTACTAGTTTGACAGCTATTTTCCCTCAGCACATGACGAATAACAGTCAACTGTTTTCTGGCTTCCATTCTGTTATTAATAAGTCATTTTTCAGTGTAATTGCTGTTCATTTTTTTTGGTAAGCAACTTCTCTTTTCTCTCTGCTCTCTTTTAGAACTTCTCTTCTGTGTGTGTTCTGAATTCTTCAACGAAGGCATCTAAGGGTGGATTTATTTTTCTTTGTTCTGCTGGGATACAGTGGGCTTTCTGGATATCAGCTGGTATTTTTCATCAGTTCTGTAAAGTTCTATTTTACAGCCATCATCTCTTCAGATAGTGCCTGTTCTCCCTTTTATTATCTCCTTTTGGAACTTCAGTTAAATTCATGTTAAACTTTTTTATTGTCTAACTTTTTTTGATCCTTCTTTATTAACTTCCATCTATTTTTTTCTCTGCAAAACATTATGGACAATTTCTTTGGATCTATATTCTGGTTCACAGGTTCTGTCGCTCAACTGCTGTTTAACATGTGCATCAGGTTTTAAATCTGTGGTTATTTTTTCATCTTTAAAAGTTCTATTTTCAAATCTATATGATTATTCTTTAATCCTCTGTTCCCCAAACATTTCCCCAAGCTTTTATTTCATTTAAGCATATTAAACATGTTTTTGATATCTTATATATAATAGTTTCAAACTCTGAAACCTTTGTGGGTTTCTTTTGTTGCATACCTTTTTCTGCAGGTTCTTATTCATAGTGTCTTGTTTCTTTGCAAGTTTTGTTCACTTTTTACTATGTACTGCTCAACTTCCTTGGAACTTTACCTGGGGGAATTATCTGATGTCTTAAGAGAATCTGAATTTACTTCTATTTTACTTAGAGAATTTGAATTTATTTCTATTTACCTGAGACGACTTTACATTTTTCACTTAAGGTTCCTAAGTCTACATATGCAGCATTCTTTAGATAAAAAACTAAATGAGTACTCTGATTCTAATTGTATGATATTTTTCTACTTTGGTCACTTCTTTGAATCTCATTTTTTTATGAGGCTTCCATACACACAAAATTAAATTTGTTTTTTTCCTGTTAATTTGTCTTTTATCAATTGAATTACTAGCTCAGCCAAAGAACCTACAAGGGAAGAATGAAAATTTTTCCTTCCCCACACTACTCCCACTTCTTTTTAGGGATCTGAGATTTTTCTTAGTGACTTCTTTCAAAAGATATTTCTAAAATGCTTAAACTTGTAGCTTAGTTGTTTCAATTGGTTGAGTTCTTAAGGGCTTGTTATATACTGAAAGTGGCACTAAGCATATTACTTACCTACACTGACTAAACATTTGACATGTGCTCTCTTTCAGGCATCCTTTTTGTTGTCCCTCCAATAAGTAATTTCATCCGATTTGTAAAGTTCTAGTCTCTACACATTTACCCACAAACTACAGGGGATGGTATGAAAGATCCACCAAGAAATTGAGATTTTTAATACTTTATCCAGTTTCTGACAGGTAAAGAAGATAAAAATGTCAATAACAGCACAGAAGGTATGACAAGGACATTTTACAACTTTATCAACCAGATAGCTAATAAATAGTGTACCTAACAATTGAAAAATGTATTTGTTCAAGCACATAGATCATTTATGAAAACTGATCATATGTTAGGCCACATATTTTGCCCACATGACACTTAAATCAGAAATCAACACCATACTACACACCCAAATTTGTGAAATTCAACTAAAGCAATATTGAGAGAGAAATGTATAATCTTAAATACATATGCTGGAAAAGCTCAAAGTTAAAATGGGCTTAGCATCTCAATTATAAATTTTAAAAAGGAACAAGAGGGAATTCCCTGGCAGTCCAATGGTTAGGACTCCTTACTCTCACTGCGGAGGGCCTGGGTTCAATCCCTGGTAAGGGAACTAAGGTCCACAAGTCTTCCAGTGCAGAAAAAAAAAAAAAAAAGGAACAAGAAAATAAACTCAAAAAGAGAAACAATAAAAGAGCTGATATAAATAAAACAAGTACCAGTCCCAAGAGTTGGTTTTTTAAAAAGATTAGAAAACAAATTTCTAGTAGGACTGATTCAGAAACAAAGAAAAAAGATATAAACGATGTTGGGAATGAAAAAGAAGACAAAAAAGCAGATGTTGAACAAATTAAAACATAATAAAAAGATATTATAAAGAAAATAAATTTGAAAAGTTATATTAAATTTTCTAGAAAAATACAACTTAAAATGTTCAAAGTCAACTTCTCCTCTAAATTGTTCAAAAGATTTAACTGAATAGCAATCAAAATCCCAATATGAATTTTTGTAGAACCTAAGAAACTTATTCTAAAATTTATATTGAAAAGCAAAGGTCCAAATATAAATGGCAGACTCTTGAAGAATAAGATGGGGGAAAAGAAAAAGAATAATAAGATGAGGGGACTTACAGTATACTGTCACACTAAGCTATTGTAATTAAGACAGCGTGGTACTAATACAGAGCATGTAATCAATGAAGCAGAACAGAGAAGCCAGATACAGACTCATACACATAGTGAAATTTGATATAGGACAGAGAGAGCATTGCTGATAAATGGAAAATAGACTTTTCAGTGAATTGTGTTGACATAAGTGGGTATATGGGTTAAAAATGAACTATATGGGTAAAAAATGAGCTAGGAGCTCTATATCACATTATACACGTAAATTAATTCTAGGTGGATGAAAACTATTTGAAAGGCAAAACTTTAAAACTCTGAAAAAACAACACAAGAGTCTATTTTATGACTTCCAATAGGGAAGACACGGAGGGTCTCACACCATTAGAGGGCAAGACTAGTAGCCTTGATAATATTAAAAATAAGAATCTCAGTTTCAAAGACACCATGAAAACTGGAAGAAGATATTTGCAATTGAAATAACCAATAAAAGATTATGTCCAAAATATATAAAGAACTCATGAACTAAGGAAAAAAAAAACTCTGAATTTTTAAAACAGGGAAAGACATGAACACATAATCCCTGAGTAATAAATGCACTCCATAAACATAAAAAATATTCAGCCTTATTAAGTAACTAGAAAAATGCAAATTAAAATCACAAAGTAATACACTTCACACTCTACTAGACGAGCAAAAATTAAAGTCAGTAAATAGAAATGATTGGTTCAAGGGCATTCTCATTCTCTACTAGCAAAATATAAATTGTGTGACCATTCTGAAAAACAATTCAGCTTCCCAGAGGGTCTTAGTTTTCTACGGCTACGTGTATGGGTTGAACCCTGTCCTTCAAAAAAGGATATACTGAAGTCCTGACTCTCAATACCTTAGAATGTGACTTCATTTGGGGCTTAACAGAGGTGATCAGATTAAAATGAGGTGGTTAGGATGTAGGCCCTAGTCCAATATGACTGGGGTCCTTATAAAAAGGGTAAATTGTGGCACAGAGACAGGGCACAGAGTGAAGACTGTAAGAAGAGACGTGGGGAGAGTGCCATGTGACGATGAAGGCAGAGATGGGGTGACAAATAGAAAGGCTGGAAAAGGCCAAACATTGCCAGGAAAACCAGCACAAGGTGGGAGACGGGCATGGCACAGATCCTCCCGCAGAGTCCTCAGAAGGAGCCAACCCTGGGACAGGCTGACCTTGGCTTTCTAGACTCCAGAACTGTGAGACAATAAGCTTCTGTTATTTAAGCCACTGGGTTTGGGGTGCTTTGGCATAGCAACCCATGCAAACTGTTAGTCGTTAATGCAAACTAATACATTCCAGTAACAAATTACCACAAACTCAGTCACATAAAACTGAGTTATCACCTTAACAGTTCTGCGGGTCAGAAGTCTGACACAGGTCTCACTAAGTTAAAATCAAAGTGTTGGAAGGGGTGCCGCTTTTGAGGACTTGGAAAAATCCACTTCCCTGTCTCTTCTACCTTCGAGAGCCTGCCTGCTTTCTCTGGCTCCTGGCCTTCTCCCACTGTCAAAGCTAAAGGTAGGCTGAGTCTCACATTACATCACCCCAATCCTATTTCCATCGTCACTTCTCCTTCTCCAATCTCTTCTGCTTTCCTCTTTCATTTTTTAAGGAAGCTGTGATTACAATGGGTCTAAAAAGATAATCCTGAATAAACTCCCCAACTCAAGGTCCTTAACTTAATCCTATCTGCAAAGTTTCCTTGCTACGTAAGGTAACATACCCACAAATTCCAGGGATTATTACATGGACACCTTTGGGGTGCCATTATTCAGCCTACCACACATAGTAAAGTTGAATATGAACATACCTCGTTGTTGTTTAGTCACTAAGTCATGTCTGACTCTTTGAGACCCCATGGACTATAGCCTGCCAGGCTCCTCTGTCCATGGGATTTTCCAGGCAAAGATACTGGAGTGGCTTGCCATTTCGTTCTTCAGGGGATCTTCCCAACACAGGGATCAAACCCAAGACTCCTGCATTGGCAGGCACATTCTTTACCACGGAGCCACCAGGAAAGCCTTACAACTTGGCAATTCTAGATGCATGCATGCACCTAGGAGACATTTACGAAAAATTTCACAGCAGCATTGTAGATGATAGCAAACAACTGAAAACCACCCACAGGTCCATGAACAGTGGAATGGATAAATGTTATGGTCATAAGATGAAGTACTATACAGCATTGAAAAATGGACTGTATCTATCCACATCAACATGAATGAATCTCAGAAGTCAAGCAAAAAAGTTACAGAAAAATTCATATAGCATGATTCTGTTTATTAAGGTTCAAAAGCAGACAATACTGACAACATAGTATTTCTGTTATTTAGTAATATGTCATTGCTCAGTCGTGTCCAACTCTCTGCAACCCTATAGAGTATAGCCTGCCAGTCTCCTCTACTGAAGGGATTTTCCAGGAAGAATACTGGAGTGGGTAGCCATTCCCTTCTCCAAGGGATCCTCCCAACCCAGGGATCAACCCCACATCTCCTTTGTCTCCTGCGCTGAAGGCAGATCGTTTACCACTGAGCCACTGAGGAAGCCCATGTTCAGGGGAGTTATAAAGCCAAGCAAAGGAATGAATAGCAAAAAAAAAAAAATCAAGATAAAGGTATTGTCTGTGGAACAGAGAAAAGGGCATGCAAAAGAGGTTAACACAAAGGAAATGAGTGGTAAATACTTGATATTTTTCTTTTTTGTCTTATTTTCTTCCTTAAACCATATTTAAAATATATATATGTACAGTCTTTTATGTATGGCATTTCTCATTAACAAATATAAATGCTACCTAACTTTAAAATATGCTTTACAAAATGTAAGGAAGCAACCAAATAATGTACTCTATCGGATAGAGGAGGGAAAATCTATAAAGATATCTTCCAGGTAAATCAATACTGCAGAAAAAGTTCTAGGCTAGAAAAGAGGAAGTGGGAAAACTCCTCTTCCCCAAATTCCAAGAAGAGACTTCCAACAATCTCTTAAATAAACATGAATCAGCTTGTAAATAATATGGTGAACAATGTTATAAACTGTCAGGAACTGCCCACAGACAGAACCCAGCTCTACTAAAGTTTTGCTTGGCTAACACAGTTGTCCAGTTTGTTTTGTTCAAACTGAAAGCCCTTAGGTAAAGCAGGGAACGGTCCATTCACTTCCATTCTTCCTTACCTCCCCTCCTTCCTCAACATACAACGTAAACAGGCTCTGTGGCTGGCCTCTGTAGGCACCTGAGTTTGAGTCCAGCTGCATCCTAATAAGTCACCCTGAAATAACAATATCAGGTACCAAGTTTACCTACAAGGTCATCATGAACTATGTGATTTCAAGAGTACCTCCTGTCTCATTTCCCTTTCTCTCCCACCACTACCCTCAACCTCTTTTAACCAGGGACATTGTTTATCAAGTAATTGGAGATGGCTGGCAAATTAAGTACAGCCTTGGAAAACTATGACCACAGGTGCATATGCTTTTTACAGCAAGTACTAGGGGAACTTGGAGTCAAGAGGAAGCTGCTAGTCCTGAATCCCAATAATATCTCATGTCATAACCTAGAGACAATATTCTTTCTCCACAGCTGAATTTTCCTTTCTATAAATGTCTTCTCCCTTCTATATCTATATAAACGTGCTAATTTCTAGACAAACTTTTCCAGCATGCATAGATTCTTTCTGCTTTAGGAAAGATTTAAGAAGGAAGGAGAGTTCGCTAAGGAAACAGGGTGACTTGGTAACTGAAAGAGAACAAGGAAAAAGAATCATAAAAGGGCCTGCCACCGAAGAAGGATTTAAAAAATCAGAGGACATGAAAAACAAACTTCACTAAACTTGACTAAAGCCAAAGTTTTACTTATGGCTGGCCCTGTTTACCTTCCACTCTGTATGGGAAAACAAACTACGGAGATGTTACTGTTTCATGTGGTATAATGAAAATACTCTCTCACACATCGTCACATCACTGCTCCACATGACTTGTCAACTTTTATTTTTAAACACGGCCAACTCTGCTATGACGCAGTTTTGTTCTCAGCTTATACACTTAATTTGAGCACCCCTTTGGTATATCGAAAGGCTTCTTAATCTTAACACATTTTAATACATTTCTTAAAGGAGATTTCAATCAGTGTGAATGGTAAAAGCAAAAGAAAAACTCTACATACACATCAGAAACAATAAGCAATCCTCAAATAGCTAGAGCCATGGATGGATGAGGGGAAAGGGTATTCCATTAAGTTCTAACAGCTTTTCAAACACACAAGGCTAAAAACAGATTATGATGAGCTGTGCGAGTAAGGGTCAAGGGCATGAACCTTATTCTGTGTACAATGAAAAGCCATAAGAGATTTCTGAAACAGAGCAAGGGATTTGATAAAAATCTGTTTTTGAACGATAACTCTGATGGCAAGGTACATATAATATTTACAAAATAAAGCATAAAAAGCACTATGCGGGCTGATGTTTCATTGTAAAATATTAACACGAAATTAGAATTGGCCAAATTTCACAGTATTCTTTAAAAAATTCATAGAAGGTTATGCCTTTCAGGGAATAAATAATCACTTAAACTAAAATCTTTTTAAAACCTTCATACTACATGTGTATCCTTTTTCAAATAAGATTAACACTTTAAATAATATTTATGTGCTTTAAGGCCACAGAATTTTTAAATATTTACCTAACCATTTAGAAAGCACTCAGCATTTTAGGTATAGAAAAATATCTCACAAACAGACTAACCTCGTATTTACCTAGTCCATCACACATAAAATGATCTGATTTACAGCTGAAATCTCCACTGTAGAAAGTATAATTAGACACAGAAACGTAGTTTGTTAAATTCTGGCCAAAGTATCTCATGTAGGCAACTAAAAAAAAATTTTTTTTAACTTCCTATTAGTTTCAGCTGAGTCTTGGCAAATATACTACAAACTTGGTGCTTCTTTCCATTAACCCAAGGAGGAACATAGTCAGCAGTAACTAAACATTAAACCTAACTGTGAAAATCATGTTTTACAAACATATGCTATTATGCTTCAATACAGTATCCGACACAAGAATTTAAATGTTAAAAATTACTTAACATCTACTTTCACACAATTAAAAACATTTTTATTGACACGCGTTTTCAATTGCTTTTCAAAGATGTTCATAAAAATGTTTAAATTCGTACGAAAATGAAAGTGTAATAAATTTATCAATCCAAAAATGAATGTCCACATATAGGGGCTAAAAGAAAAGTTCTTTCTACTAAAAAATACAGACTATTTCTTCATATTTTTCAGTTATCATACCTTGGAAAATATAGGCTAGCAATATCAACATTCGGGGAAGGCAATGGCAATGGCACCCCACCCCAGTACTCTTGCCTGGAAAATCCAATGGACGGAGTAGCCTGGTGGGCTGCAGTCCATGGGGTCGCTAACAGTCGGACAGACTGAGTGACTTCACTTTCACTTTTCTCTTTCATGCATTGGAGAAGGAAATGGCAACCCACTCCAGTGTTCTTGCCTGGGGAATCCCAGGGATGGGGGAGCCTGATGGGCTACCGTCTATGGGGTCACACAGAGTCAGACATGACTGAAGTGACCTAGCAGTAGCAGCAATATCAACATTAAACATTTAAGTAAAACTTCAAGATCTATTAACTTGTGAAGTTTTATTTATACTTTCATTTGTAGCTTACAAAAAATGTAAACTAACTAAAAGAAATGAGTTCTAGAATTGAAAGGTGATACAGAATTCATCTACTGGATCCCCTTATTGGACAGGAGACTGAGACTCAGAAAGGCTCACCAACTCTTCCAATAAGACAGTAGACCCAAGACTTTACCCTTGAATCTCTATTAATGCAGGGCACTTTCCCCAATATCAGCTTCTACCCAGAACCATTTGCCTCCCTTCATTTTCTGAAATAAGAGAGTGACTTTACAATGATCACATACAAAATTTAGCACTTTTAAAATTAGAAAATCTCTTAATCTTTTACTTCTATAAAAGTATAGGTTTCCACTTAATTTCTTTCATATAATGTACATGCAAACAAAACCACAGATCCACTGCTGAACTTCAAGAAAAAAGCATAAGTAAAAATTTTTGTTATTACAATGTCTGCCAAGTTAAAAACATCTAGTAGTTTCTAGTATTGCCAGAAGAATATTATAGTTTGACACTGAACATTAGCTAACCATATATAAACCCCTGAACTATTAGCATATACTTAAGACCCCCCGCCAAAACAATGTTCCTTTTCATAGTGGAATGTGTTGAGTTTTCTGTACTAATAAAATACGCCCTTTTTAAAAAGCACAAATTGTATTTTCCTCTAATACAAAAACAATTAAAGCTACCTAGCATAACAATGTCGTACCTGATTAACTGTTGAAAAAAGGTTGCTGTGATGGAAAGAGCACCAAACCAGGAATTTTCAATTAATAAGATAACAGCCATAAGTCACTACTCCAACACATTACAATTATGTTAAACTGTAATACTACTACGCTCAGGAAAACTGTCTACCAGTGTAATGAAACTATACTAAAACATTTTCCTGGTGTTAAAAAATGCAATCTATTCACAAAAATTCAAATGTCCAATGTTATTTCTGTCTATGAAAATAGTTGATATGACTTTTCTCTATAGTGAATCTTCTCCTGGACATTGTCTACTATTATCACTGGTAGTAAACTGAGAAAACAAAAGGCATGATATTTTTTGAACAATTTTTTTCAAGCATTTGACCAAATACAGACCACAAAAGCGGCCTCTGAAAACACTTTTCAGGAAGCAAGGTGTTTGTCTCTTTGAGCACCACAGATAGTGTAGTAGTTTATAGATTATACTGAAGAGCAAAGAGCAAAAAAAAAAAAAAAAAAATCAGAATTAGTAACAATAAGAAACTTCTGTTTCAGATATATTAGGTCCCCGGTGTAAAATGTATCACTAATCAAAAAGTCTGAAAACCAAGGGCATAAATTCCTACTTGTCCATTTAAGCAATCCTCTACTTTTATCCTCTTAGCTGCTTAGAAGAAGGCATTGAAAACTGAAAAATCTAGGTTCAAATCCCAGCACTTCCACTGTTGATGATAATGTGTGAAGGTGGGTAACCTCTATAACCCTCAGTTTGCTCATCTCTGAGGTTAATGTCCGGGGAAGGCAATGGCACCCCACCCCAGTACTCTTGCCTGGAAAATCCAATGGACGGAGTAGCCTGGTGGGCTGCAGTCCATGGGGTCGCTAACAGTCGGACAGACTGAGCGACTTCACTTTCACTTTTCTCTTTCATGCATTGGAGAAGGAAATGGCAACCCATTCCAGTATTCTTGCCTGGAGAATCCCAGGGATGGGGGAGCCTGGTGGGCTGCCGTCTATGGGGTCACACAGAGTCGGACACGACTGAAGTGACTTAGCAGCAGCAGCAGCAGAGGTTAATGTCATCTACTATACTGTGTCCTTGTGAAGGTTTAAGACAATACAAGTACTTTGCACTTGTATTGAGTAAAATCCTCAGTGAATAGTAGTTATACTTAGTGAGTTTCTTCCTAATGTAGAACAGGTAAGATTTCCCTAGGCTATAAAAAGAAACTCTCCCTAATGATGATTTCAATTCCTTATTAAAAAAAAAAAAAAGTAAACCTACAGGAAAATAAATCGTAAATGTTTTTGGTATATTTCCAAACATTACTAAGACTAAAGGTTAAATTGTTACAACATTCTCCTAATTATGCAACAAACACACAGGACCACGAGTTAGTCTGTCAAAGATTATATTAGCTTATTACTGCTGAAATTTGGGGTGGGGGTGGGGGAAGAAACCTCTTAAAATTATCCCCAACGGTCTTTTCATCTAAGTTAACAAGTCTCTGTTCCAAAACCCATCACTTTTCTTTTAATTGTAAGACCTAAGATTTGTCCTCTTATCAAGAATAATGAAATCACACTGATTAAAATTCACACATCTATATATTCGCTCATTCTAACGGCTGTATGTTATCTTTGAGGGAAACAGCCCCATTATTATAGCAACAAATAAATGACACCAAAATTACATTCTTCAATTAATTCGCTTCATTCTTCTGAGAACGCATCTAGTGCATAAACAAACTCTTTAAAAAGTGTAGCATGCTTAGTCTGCTATTTCATTTCTCTTCAAAGATAAATGGCATTTCGGCGTTTTTTTGTTTTTTCTAAGCTTCCTGTATTTTAGGAGTTATTTCCAGAATAAAACTTTTTTTCTTTTTTTTTACCCTGAAGTAAACAAGCTTCCAAACGCACTAATTCAATTCGGGAACTGAAGCGATAAAACCGCCCTCCTTTCCTTAGCAAACCTTGCCTTTCTGGAAACATACCTGTTCTCTCGAGATGCAAGGCAACGAAGGTCTCCTGAACATTTTGCAACTGCCATAGTAACCGCCTGAAGTTTCTCCGAATGACACGCAGCTGGACCTCCTCCGGGGTCTGATCACAGGCACTTTTTCTTCCGCGGTACTGGACAACTGAGGTTGCTGGGGAGCTTCCCTGATTTGACAGAAGTGATCCAGCCCCAGGGCCAGCAGGCAGCCGACGCCCCCCACCAGGCAGGACAGCAGGGGCCGGAGGGCTGGAGGCAGCGCCCCAAGGCTGGTGAAGGACACCCACCAGACGAAGCTGGAGAAGAGCAGCACCACGATGCTGTGCCGGAGCCTCCCCGGCTGCGCGAGCGTCAGCAAGCCCACGCAGCTCAGCACCAAGAACCACCGGCCCGCCACCGCTGGGGGTGTGTGCGGGACCGGGGCCCCGGCGTCTCCGTCCCCCCGAGACCAGCATTCCCACTGCCCCACCAAGAAGTCCCCCAGGTAACAGCAGGCGGGGAGTGCCAGCAGCCACCAGGAGCCGCCGCCGCTCCGGCCCGGCCCGGCGCCCCGCTTGGTCCGGGTCAGGAAGCAGGTGAGGAAGAAGAAGGCACAGGCGATGCTGAAGAGGGGGCTGAGGCTGTGCGAGCAGACGCTCAGCAGGGTCCGCAACCGCGCGGCCCCGGCAGCCCAGCTCTCGGGCCCCGAGCCGAGCAGCAGGGCGAGGACAAAGGCGGCCACGGCGCCCAGCGAGAGGCGCGCCCGAGAGAAGGGGGAGCCGCGCCGCGGCTGCTGAGCGGAGGCGGGCGGCGGCAGCAGCAGCTCCACGTTGCAGAAGCGGCAGAGGTGGAAGAAGAAGCCGCGCGGAGGGTCCTGCCGCAGCGGGCTCACGCAGCCCTTCACGTAGCCGTTCCTCACACTCTCGGGGGGCGAGGCGGCCCCGTCCGGCGGCGGCGGGGACCGCGTGGCTTTGGCGTCTCGCTCGTCCCTCCTCATGGCCGGGACGCCCGGTGGCCGCGGGGGCTCGGCACGCCCCGCTCGGACCGCAGCGGCCGCTCGCGCTCCCTCCCGCCCGGCCCCCACGCTCGGAGCGCCCCCCGGCTCGGCGGCGCGTCAGGGCTGCGCCCGCCGCCGCGGCCCGGGGTCCCCGCCGCGCGGGTGGAGGAACGGCGGGGTCCGGGACATGCTGGCTGAGAAAGAGGGGTGGAGGCGGCTCCTCTCCGGGACTCCGGCGGCCGGACCCCTCCCCCTTCCTGTTCCCCCGGGCACTTCTTGGGACTGGAGCGTCGGCGTCGCCTCCCGGCTCGCGCGGGCTGCAACAGTTACCTCTCGGCCCCAGCCTGGTCCGTTGGGCGCGCGAGCGGCGGGCGGGCGCTCCTCCCCCGCCGCTGCCCCGGCCGGGTGCGCGCCCCGCCCGCCCGCCCGCCTGCGCGCGCCCGCGCCCCGGCCCGTCCGGCAGCCAAGGGCGCCGCCGCTCCTGCCGGCCGCCTGCCCCATCGCGGGCTGGGGACCCCAGCCGCCTCGGCGTGCCCACACTGGGGAGAGCGCGGCTTGCGGCCGCCCGGAGACCGATCCAGGTTGGGAGGGATGGAAGGGATCCTTTTCGGATAGAAAGGGGCAAGCCCGCCATCCTGGCATCCCCCCAGGCGCTCAGGTTTCTCTGGGGTAAGTCACAGACCTCAGGCTGGCTCCGACAGGTCACTACTCGGGGCGTAGGGAAAGAGGGCGCTTATGGTCCCCAAGGGGAGTGCCTAGTAGAGAAACCGAGTTGAGGTGGGGAGGTGACGGGTTCCCCTCTTTACTCCCATCCCAGTTTAGGGTGGACCGTTGGGCTGTCCGAGCCGAGCTGCGACCTGGTAAGTGCCAGTCCCCACCAAAGTCATGGGGAAGAAGCCTTGATCACTGTGGCTAGGTCTGTCCTCAACAGCAGCCTGGATTCCTGGGCTGCGCAGCAGACCCTTGCAGTGGCGCTTTAGGGAGGAGCACGCACGTGGAGCGTTCCCTGGGAGCATCCGAGTCGGTATTACCGAGTTTGTCTTCCTCAGGGAGGAGCTACCGTCCCATCGTCCCTGCACCCTTGCCAAACTAACAGTGGGTCCACATCTGTTTCTGCCTCAGCAAGCATGGAAAATCTGTTGTCGAAAATATCTTCCCACATTGAAGGCTTTTCTCTGTAACTACATATTGGGGGTGGAGGGAATGGGAAGATTAGGAGTTCACTCCAAAACCATTGCCAGGTTTGGATCAGTTGGCCGTGAAAGAAGCCAAATAAGACGCTATCTGTGAATTACTGATGAAACTAGCTACATGTGGGAAACACGGACTCGAAAGCGGGAAGAACTGCTGTACGGAAGGGACTGCTCTGGAATCTCACCAATCATAACTATCTTAGCGACTGAACTGTGTTTCCCTCCTCCAAAACTCTCCCTTGCACCTCATGACAGGCCTGCATTTCTCAAAGAGCTAATTCCACATTTTTCCAGGGAGATGTGAAACCTTACTGTGTGGTAAATCCCACAAACAGGCCCATTTTTCACCAATTAATCTTTGCCCACAGCCAAGACCATTTTTGTATATGGTCATAGTTCACATGCATAGCAGAAATCACAGTGAAATTAGCACAAGAATTGGACCAAGATGAAAAAAGACCAGAATTTTTGTCTACCTCTTCTTAAAGGAAAATATATGTAATAGAGTTTTCAAATTGATTACTCAAATGCTTGCCCTAAGAGATGAAAATCCATGGGGTCTTTTTTTTTCACCAGGACAGTTGAAATTCTTTTTTTTAATATCTCATTTCAACAGAACTCTGCAAATACATTTTTAAATGTATTTAAAAATAAACAGGACTCATCATTACCAGTCAAGGAGTAAATTAGGAAGCTTAATGGATACATTTTGAGCTCGTACAGAAGGGCATGGCAAGCTAGTGTCAGTGTCACTGAAATGCCCATTATAAATTCTCATTGGAAATAATAAATTGCTCTGGTATAATAAATTCAGATTAAAGTTGTTAATAAATACAGTTGTTATCGTTATTACTGTTGTTTTTAAAGCTTAGGTTATCATCTGACGTAGGATAGGCATGGTAATGGAAATAGTGGTAAACTAGAAATCCTTTTCATTGTTTCTAGTCATGGCCCAGCCATTCATACCCCAGCATTAAGCAAGTCATGTAACTTTTACAGGCCTCAGTGTCCACAGTTATAAAGTGAAGCAATTTCATTTTGATGATTTAAAATCACTTCCAGTTTTAAAAAGCTGTGATATATAGGCATTTTTAGGATCCAAGTATTGCTAAGAGTAATAAAGTAAATAAGGCAGAGCGCCAAAAAATTGATACATTCAAACTGTGTTGCTAGAGAAGACTCCTGAGGGTCCCTTGGACAGCAAGGATATCAAGCCAGTCAATCTCAAGGGGAATCAACTCGGAATACTCATTGGAAGGACTGAAGCTGAAGCTTCAATATTTTGGTCATCTGATGTGAACAGCCAGCTTATTGGAAAAGTCCCTGATGCTAGGAAAGACTGAGGGCAGAAGGAGAAGAGGGTGTCAGAGGATAAGATGACTGGATGGCATTACCCATGCAATGGACATGAACTTGGGCAAACAGAGATGGAGAGGGACAGGGAAGCCTGGCATGCTACAGTCCATGAGATCTGGGTGACTGAACAACAATTGCTATGAACAACCTTTGAATTATTCATACCACCAAACTAAAACAAACTCTGTGTTGACAAAGATAAAAGGATTTGTATCCAAGGACTATTATCTGGAAAATAAAATGCAAAGTCCTCTTCATACTTCCCAGTTCTCCTTCTCTGAACCAATTCCAGCACTGAGAAGATGGCAAAATAAAATGTAAGGACATGCCCAAAGACCATCAGTTTACTTAACTAAAAGTGGAAGTGTTAGTCACTCAGTTGTGTCAACTCTTTGTGACCCCATGGACTGTAGCTCACCAGGCTCCACTGTACATGGGTTTCTCCAAGCAAGAATACTGGAGAGGGTAGCCATTCCCTTCTCCAGGGGATCTTCCCAACCCAGAGATGGAACCCAGGTCTCCTGCATTGCAGGCAGATTCTTTACCGTCTGAGCCACCAGGGAAGAATGCCATGAACAGAAGACCCTGGTGGGCTACATCCATAGGGTCGCAAAGAGTCAGACATGGCTGAGCAACTAAAGCTTTCACTTACTTAACTAAAAATATGAATCAGCTAGCTATGTTTATTGGAGAAGGCAATGGCACCCCACTCCAGTACTCTTGCCTGGAAAACCCCATGGACGGAGGAGCCTGGTGGGCTGCAGTCCATGGGGTCGCTAAGAGTTGGACACAACTGAAGTGACTTAGCAGCTGCAGTTATGTTTATAGCAACTCCCTTCTCTCTTTACAGGTTTTATCAGAGATTATTAGTAGGTCACATATCTTAGAGTTCAAATTACTTATTCTTTTGCCAGTTTTAAGCAACCAATAGCATTATTTAGCTCCTGTCTTTGGGTTTAAGAATGTATGAACATTATCCGTTGTGAAAAAAAAAAGACCTAAAGTGATAACATACCTTTGACTTTTCTCAACCATCTCTACCTCAGCCTCGTTTTTACCTGACTTTGCCTTCCCTCATGTCTTGACACATAATCTCCCCACTGGACTCATTCTCCCAGTTTAATGATCCCTCACATAGGATCTTGGTGCTTACCGCCCAGCTCCTGAGTCCTTCTGGTGCAGTACAAACCCCTGTCTACTTCTGTATTTGAATAGGAGATCCTTGCCCTCAAACCCCAAAGACCCAGTTTTCCCAGGTGCCCCAGTTTATAGGATGAGAATTTTGTTTTGTTCTCTATATTAGGTCCCCACACCAATAAGATTCCAATGCTGCAATTAATTATGGAAGAACTAAAATCCTGCCTAGGTCTTTCCAGTGTCAGGGCCAAAAGCTCTGCCCATAAATAGTGGTCTACTGGTAAGGACCCAATTGATAGGCCTTCTAGATGCCACTGCCTGCCTTTAACCTTTAATCTTTGGTGCCTTTAACCTTACAGGCACCAAATGAGATGTCCCATTGCTGGGCTCAACCCAAATGTTAGAACACCCAGTTTTTCATGTGGGACCTCTGGGTCTCGCCATTCCTTGTTTGAAAATTGCTCTCTCTGAATTCTCTTGTTCTCTCCTTTGTCCTCAAAGAAGCCAAAATAACACATAACCTGTTCTTAGGTCTTAGCAACTCCTCCCCACTTATTCTGTCTTCTGATAAGTCTTAACTCCTCATCCATATACGTTGTGCTTTCAGTCTCTTTTTTAAAAGAAGACAGGATTATTTCCTAAACTCTAAAATCCAGATGTAAAGAAAATCCATTTCTAGAGCAGGATTCTGAGAAATTCCCTTCCAAAATTAAAACTTTTAAATGGATCTTAGCCCCTACACATATTGGTGATCATATTATCATGGAATATAAGTAGGAAAGGGTGGGTAAAGGTGAGTGGGTGGGGGCGAAGACTCTGTCCAGTCACCATCACTTTTCCATGACCACATGACTTCTCAGGTTCTGACTCAGCTCAGTTTATGGAGGAGCCTCTAAAGATTTGCCAAGAACAGTTGAATAGTAGCAGATAAAGATTATCAGTTCTTTAAGAGCTTTTAAAATTACTGTTCTTATTCTGGATTGTCACCTCTCAACCCTAGTTTTCAAATTTCTTCAAAAGAAATGTTATGCAAATAAAAGCAGAAGTGTTATTGAAGTGGGCTTCCCTGAAGTGGCTCAGATGGTAAAGAAACCTCCTACAATGCAGGAGACCTGGATTCAACCCCTGGGTTGGAAAGATCCCCTGGAGAAGGAAGTGGCAACCCACTCCAGTATTCTTGCCTGGAGAATTCCATGGACAGANCCTGAAGTGGCTCAGATGGTAAAGAAACCTCCTACAATGCAGGAGACCTGGATTCAACCCCTGGGTTGGAAAGATCCCCTGGAGAAGGAAGTGGCAACCCACTCCAGTATTCTTGCCTGGAGAATTCCATGGACAGAGAAGACTTGCAGGCTACAGTCAGTCCATGCAGGTCGCAAACAGTTGGACAAGACTGTGTCACAAACACCATTATTGAAGTGATGTCCTGGGTCAGAGCCTGACTACTAGCAGGTCTCTGACACCTCCTACTCTGATCCGAAGCCCCTCTTTGGAATCCTTGGGCCAAGAGAAAGGAAGAAAGTAGAGAAGGAAGGAAACAAAGAAGGGAAGGAAGGAGGAAGGGAAAGGGGAAAAAAATTTTGGAAGGGAGGGTGGGAGAGATGGGGGAAAGAAAGGAAGAAAGAGAAAGGAGGGAGGGAAGAAGGAAGGAAGATTTAAAACCTCTAAAATAGACTATAAAATGGATCTGAATTGGATTTTGGAAAGTGCTTAGGACTGCGTTCTCTTTCTAAAATGTAACTTTTCAGAATTCAGTAATAAAGCAATCCTAATATTTCAGGGATAAAGATATAAAGCCGTCTGAAAAAGAAATTTTCATGAATAGCCAGTAAATTAAGCAGTGTCATTGAGATTCTAACTTCCAAAACTAGAGCGGTTTCTAAAGATAGGAGAAAACTTTAAAGGGTATTGAAAGAATGAAAGAAATAACATTTTCAAACTTACATTTGAAAACAAGAAGACTGGCTTTCCTCTGGAAAGAAAGGTATATTCTATTCCTCTGGTATAGAAAGGATCACTCTGTTTCCAATATGCAGTGGCAGTTGCCTAAGTGTGTTAATACTACCTATTTTCCTTCCAGCTAATACTCATCTCAGAATCTGCACCTCACTTTGGCTCACTCTTTAGATCATCTCAACAAGTATTTATTGATTGCCCTCTATATGCAGAGTGTCATGTTAGACGCTGGTCAGAACAATTAAAAACTACTGTATAAACTTCTAGAAGCTTCCTCAAGATGCAGTTTCATGTGGGAGGTAGGACAGCCGTGAGTTTGAGTGAACTCTGGGAGTTGGTGATGGACAGGGGAGGCCAGGCGTGCCGCGATTCGTGGGGTCGCAAAGAATCGGACACGACTGAGCGACTGAACTGAACTGAACTGAAGGCCTATGTACATAGATCGTTAAAGAGCACAAGAGAATACATTATTAAAAAAAAAAAAAACTGTTGGGAACTGTGCTTGAGAACTATTAAAGAAGGAGAGAGTCATTCTTCTCTGGAGTCTCCCTCCTGTGTGGTCGTCTCATCTCGTTTTCAAGTTTTGGCCTCTCCCCAGTATCTGTCTGGATGGCTGTCTTCCTCCCTCTCTCCCCTCTGCCCACCTTCTCTCTCTCATCTCTATATTTATTCCCTCACTTCTTTTCTCTCTCATCTCTGTATTTAATCCCTCACTTCTTTTACTTCCTCGTCTCTCCTATGCACCATTCCCTTCTTTCAGCGATGAACCTCTCTCCCTTAATGAATGCATTCATTCATTTATCAAGTGCCTGACATTGTGCTGGGGACTGCACTAGCTGACAAAGATAACAGTGATGAAAGATGGGATTCCTTCCCTTCAGGGTTCATGGTGAAAGCTAGAAAACTAAGACTACTAGAGCCCAGTGTAACAGGAGCTGTGATTTAGGTGTAAGCAAGAGTGATGGACAGGGAGGGCTGGCGTGCTGCAATTCATGGGGTCGCAGAGTCGGACACGACTGTGCGACTGAGCTGAACTGAAGCTCAGTGTACTGCGCGAGCTCAGAGAAGGGAAACCTAACCCAGACCAAGGGTGGAGTATCGGGTCAGAGAAGGAGATTTTGAGGCTCGGTACTGAAAGATGCCTTCCAGACTTTTCTGGCTCAGACGGTAAAAGCGTCTGCTTACAATGCAGGAGACCCGGGTTCGATCCCTGGGTCGGGAAGATCCCCTGGAGAAGGAAACGGCAACCCACTCCAGTACTCTTGCCTGGAAAATCCCATGGACGGAGAAACCTGGTAGGCTACAGCCCGTGGGGTCACAAAGAGTCGGACACGACTGAGTGACTTCACTTTCACTTTCACTGAAAGATGAGACATTAACTAAATAAAATAGGAAAAAAGATAGCCTGGACAAAAGAAGCAAGTGAGTTTAAAGTTTTGGAAGAATAGTGCATTGGGCCGGAGTGTAAGATATGAAGCGGCAAAGAACAAAAGTGTAAGGAATTGAGGCTAGAGAGATGGTACGGAGAAGGCAATGGCAACCCACTCCAGTACTCTTGCCTGGCAAATCCCATGGACAGAGGAGCCTGGTGGGCTGCAGTCCATGGGGTCTCTAGGAGTCGGACACGACTGAGCGCCTTCACTTTCACTTTTCACTTTTATGCACTGGAGAAGGAAATGGCAACCTACTGCAGTATTCTTGCCTGGAGAATCCCAGGGACGGGGGAGCCTGGTGGGCTGCCGTCTATGGGGTGGCACACAGTCGGACACGACTGAAGCGACTTAGCAGCAGCAGCAGCAGCAGCAGCAGAGAGATGATATGGTCCTAACAGGAAACTGGAATTTATTGTTACGATTTGTTATACAAATGTTCCCTTTCTGTTTGTTTGTTTACATAGTAAAGTCTTCAGTATACTCCTCAAACATAAGAATTCTGTCTTAGTCTCCATGCTATGTATAAGCACTCAGTTAATGCTCAAAAATTTCTGAAGTAAAAGAATTTAAATCAGATTTTTTTTTAGTTGCATGCCCTTCGGTTTTTGTTGTTGTTTTATTGGTCAATGAGTTTTCACTGAAACTTTTAATACCTGATTTAAAACAAGTTTCCATATTATTACTGAAAAACATTTTCCTTAACATCCACTTGCACAAAATCAGTAAAAGAACACTTTCTCTTAGATTTATAGAAATTATTAAGCTTGATTTGATTTCCAATATAAAGTAAATGTTTAAGAGATGTGTGGGCAAATTATCCTTTTTTATTCAAGTGATAGTACCTAGATTTCTTTTGCCATGAAAGAATATATTCTACTGCTTTAAGAACTTTCCTTTTTTATGTCTCTTTTTCAGAGCAACAACTGTATCTATGATCCAAATCCACTATATTTTTACCAAAAGTAATTGGTCAAAGTATTAGACCTGTAACTGTTAATCTGAAATTGCCTGGATTTTTTTTTTTTTAATTAAACCTAAAGCCCAAATCTTGAACAATAAACAGCAGTGCAAACTCTTTCCAAGTTTCCTGTTCCCTCCTTAGACAAGCGGTAGTTTCTTCAGTTCTGGCTATCCCAGCAGATCTGAAGGGTCACAGCCACGACGGTGGCAGCCTACCGTTGACACTGAACTTGTGGTTAATTGTGGAGTTCTGCCACAAAACCACCTCACTACCACAAGCTGGATTCTTGCCCAGGAGAGTGACAAACTGCCAGGCTAAGCAATGTACAGGAGGCAGAAAGAGCAAACTGCTTTTTACCCCAGACAGCCGTTGTTTCTGGATTCCAGTGGAGCCAGAAGTGAGGCACACTAGAAAAATTTAGAAGTATGCTTTCTCCACTAAACCTACTTCAAATGTATTTGTGTCGTTTTTTAAGAGAAGCTCAGAAAGATTCTTCCAATTCATTATCTAGCATCATCAACAAAGGCAAGACTATTCATTACTAAATTTTTCAAAATGAGCATTGGGATTGGAGATAAAATGATTACTGTTAACTAGTAAGTGAGCCACATACATATGATCACTGCAAATAGGAGCAAATAATGTGTCTTTGTGTGTGTTGCTAAGCTCCACACAGCAGCAGGGCAGCTCTGGGAACTTTGAAAGTCAGGGCAACATGCTGCTAGGGAAGGAAACTTTAGAGTCAATCAGATCTAGTTACCACTTTGTAGCTGCAGGACCTTGGAAGTTACCTAAGGTTTCATATTACCTGCCTCATCTACAAAATGGGAATAACAGTGTCTACCTCATAGGGTGATCATTATGGACTACTTTAATCTGTAAAATGACTACCAATGACTAGATGCTTAGTAAATGTAAATTTATTTTTCTTATATCCTATTCTCTTAACATTCTTCATCCTTTCCGGACTTTCCAGGATTCTATCGATGCTGGGTTTTTCCAAGATCCCCAGATTATATCATCTGTTCAACTTGTTTTCAAGAATTGCTTTCAATGCTATATCAATCAACCAGGAATCTGTCTTTTTAACTATACAGACAGATAAATTAGCAGCTCTCTTTCATCACAAGGCAAATCTACAGGGATTTTATACTCTATTCTAATTCTTTACTATAAATGCAAACAAATTTAATACATTAATTTTTAAAGGAATGACTGACTAAACATTATTATCATAATTTTATGGGCTTACATATCTGAGATCCCATTCTGCTAAAAAGATGTTGATTAAGGTCCCATCAGTGATAACATGGAGAAAAAGAAAAAAAAGGCAAACCTTACAACCAGTTTCATCCATAATAACATAAATCACAGTAAAGACAAATAAACATTTTTATTTGCAAAAGTCTATTCATTCAGACTGTGCCACGCATTGCCCTAGATATTGAAAGTACAAATATGAATAAGATATAGCCTTTGCCCTCCATTTGGTAGAAGACAAAATATGTAAACATTGTAAACAAGTGCAGCACATATGAAATGCTCTAGTATAGCTCTTTAAAAGTATCTGCAGATGAAAAGAAAGCTGTGGTACATATACACAATGGAATATTACTCAGCTATTAAAAAGAACACATTTGAATCAGTTCTAATGAGGTAGATGAAACTGGAAGCTATTATACAGAGTGAAGTAAGTCAGAAAGAAAAGCAGCAATACAGTATATTAGCTCATATATATGGAATTTAGAAAGATGGTAATGATGACCCTATATGCAAGACAGCAAAAGAGACAGATATAAAGAACAGACTTTTGGACTCTGTGGGAGAAGGTGAGGATGGAATGATTTGAGAGAATAGCATTGAAACATGTATATTACCATATGTGAAATAGATCACCAGTCCAAGTTCAATGCATGAAACGGGGCACTCAAAGCAGGTGCACTGGGACAACCCTAAGGGATGGGATGAGGAGGGAGGTAGGAGGGGGTTCAGGATGGGGACACATGCACACCCATGGCTGATTCATGTCAGTGTATGACAAAAAGCACAATAATGTAGAGTAATTGGCCTCCAATTAATTTTTTTTTAAAGTATAGTGGTGGGATGAAGAGGAGTTCACAGATGATGACACACTACCCTGGGTACCGAAGAACACATAGAGGTTTCCCAGGATGATAAGGTCGAGCATCCACACAGAGCAGTATGCAGAGACATGGAGGTGTGAAAGCACAGACACTTGGATCTGTTACCAGTTAGGTGTCATTTGGGTTGGAAAGAAGGTGGACATGGAGAAATGAAGCTGGTTAAGTAGGTGGCTTCCCTGGTGGTTCAGACGGTAAAGAATCTGCCTGCAATGCAGGAGACCCAGGTTCAATCTCTGGATTGGGAAGATCCCCTGCAGAAGGGAATGGCAACCCACTCCAGTATTCTTGCCTGGAGAATTCCATCGACAGAGGAGCCTGGTGGGCTACAGTCCACAGGGTCGTAAAGAGTCGGACACAACTAAGTGACTAACACTCAGGTAGGTGGAAGTCAAATTATGGGATGCTCTAGAAGGCATCCTGAGAAGATTGGAATTTATTTTGTGAGAGATAAGGAACTTTAAAGGGGTTGGTTTGTTTGTTTTGGCGAAGCCGTGCAGCTTGTGGGATCTTAGTTCCCTGACCAGGGGTTGAACTCTGGTTCATTGGCAGGAAAAGCCCATGTCCTAACCACTGCGCAGCCAGGGAATTCCCAGGGAACTGTTAAAGGTTTTTAAGCAAGGAACAGGCATGACTGATTTTGGGGGGAGGGAGGGGCATGATCAGTTTTAATTGTACATTTCAAATCTCTATGCTAGTACCACTTGAATAGTTTGGTAGAGTGTGAAACCAAAGCCAGGAAAATCATTTCAGAAACCTTTATAATAGGTCAAAGGAACGATAAAATTCTGTAAGGCAATGAAGTAAATTTGGAAGGAAAGGACTGAATTAATAGAAAGCAACTACAGACCTTTCAGATCAGTCCCATGGAGGGAAAGGGGGAATGCAATGAGGGTTCCCTAGGTCTAGCCTAGGTGACTACAATATCTTGAAACCATTAACTAGGATAGGAAGTATTAGAGTAATCATTGATAACAGAGATTGTGAATTTCACCTTGAACAGGTTTAAATCCAAGTGCACATGTTTCTTGGCAGTTGGATATATGAGTTTGAAGCTCAAGATAGCAGTGTGGACTACAGAGAGAGTTTGGAAGCCTAGAGTATGCAGGCAGAATGGAACCCTGGGAGGGAAATGAGATACCCCCAAGAGAGTATACAGTGTGAGGAAAGGATCAGTATCTGAAGTACCAGCATATAAAGGACAAAGAGCAAAAGAATTGCTCAAAAGGATGACTGAAAAGGAAGTGGCAAAGTTAGAGAAGCAAGCAAGAGTGTTGTCACACATCAAAATAAGGAAGCTGCCAAAAGGGGAGACAACAGACATGAAGTGCCACATTCTAAAAAGATGACAAGAAAGTATCCACAAACCACTGTCAACCTTAGTGGAACAGTGGATTAAGGAATAAATGAATACTTATGCTGACATTAAGAAAAGCTTCATTCTAGAAAGTTTAGCCAAGAAGAAGCTTTACCTTTAATTTCATCATTATCTTTGTTAGTTTTAGCTAAATATACATAGCACACACAGAGAAATGTAAATAGCTTGCTGATACACTATAAAGATCACACACACATTTTCTCCTGTATTAAAAATAATAATAGTTACATATTTCCCTTAATGGTGTACTTGCGGATTTCCCTACATTTTTATAAGTAAGTATTATAAACTAGTACTTACTTTGTGTTCATTGTGGTGTCCTACAAATAAGGAATAAGAAATCACACACTGAGGCTACAGAGTCTATATTATACAGAAACAAATGTCTAACACAGCTCTGAGATTTTTTTTTTAACTAAGCAGTTATTATGCAGCTTTAATGAGTACTATGATCTTAGTATGATTCTTTCTTCTCATATCACTTTGGAGTCAATGAGAAATCCTTTTTTAAAAAGACTTGGATGATAAGATAATTTAAATCATCTCATTTAACACTCTTTGTTTAAAATCACAATACTTTCACCACTTCTGGGAATAGTAAACAAGTCACTAAATCCAATGAAAAGATGTAAATTTGTATATTTAGAACATTAAAATATATATATCAGGTTAGATAATTCAGACAAAAGGAAGCATATTTAACGTCCTTTTCCTGCTAAATAACCCAGACTCACTGCAATCCTCCAGTTAACCTAACTTCAGTCTTCGGCAGAATTATGCTTGGCCTGTTACCAGTGACAACTCTCTAGCATGGTTTGGTGCCTTGGAAACTATATTAAATGTAAGTGCAAACTGTGAAAAAATAACAAGAACCCTTATATAAATTCAAGATTTTAATACTGTCTTTTGGGGACATATAATCACATTTGAAAGGATGATAAACATCCACTCAAATACTGACAAGACTTTAAACAAATCAAAACTATGGTTTTTTAACCAAGAAACCTCATGGGTATGGCAGATTTTATTCCTGAGCGACCCCTCCTTTTCACAGGTGAAAAGGTTTACATCAGATTTCCTCTCATTAGACCCTCTCAAATGCCTTCCGCACCAGCAACCCACTTTCTTAAAACAAATACCAGCCAACCAGGAAGCCATGAGTTTTTATTGTGCTATAAAGTAGACCAGACATCCAAACCTTCATAGGAATGATCCTGACTAAATTGTTACTAAAAATAGTTTCAAAATAAACTGTAGGCTCCAAGTTTCTCTAACAACCAAAATTCCTTCATCCTTCATCAATCTCGTTTTCAAGCTCTTTGCTCTTTCAGAGCTACAGTGCAAGCAGTTTATGTGGCCACATATTCATAATAAGAACTAAAGGGTCCACTTCTATTTCATTACAGGCACATGAGAATCGAGATAATGTTAGCTTCACTCCCTATAAATATTTACACTTGTCAAAATTCTGTTTCCAATTTTCCCGTACACCAGCCGCCTCCAAATTATGAGCTACTTCTTGTAGTATATCATGGACATAAAAATAGTGTATTTTACAAAGAATTAAGCCAGATCTTCAACTTGAAAAAATAGATCCCCTTCAATTCCATTCAACAAGTATTTATTAATTTAAGCCTTGTTCCAGGTACCCTCAAGAAATATATGCTGCGCATGTGTGTATGTGTTTGAGGATAGAATCATTTGTCAATGGCCAGTGGGGAACAAGGCCTATACAGATAATTATAATGCAAAAGAGAATATACTAAGAATAGCCAGAATGCAATGGGGATTAAGAAAGGTGACATGAAGCAGGTAAGATTTAAAACCCATCTTAAAAGATGGGTTAAGATTTAGAGATGAGAGAGAAGGGCCTTGTAAGAAAGAAAAAGAGCATAAAGGTGAAGAAATTCATGGAACCATTAGCAGAACATAAAAAGAAGAATGATAAAAAATTAAAAAATTGGGAAACATTTCATATACCACACCAGGTTCTCTAATCTTCTATCTTTATTCCTTACAACAATCTGAAGGTAGTGATCTTCCCAATCCAGGAATCAAACCTGCATCTCCTTGGCAGGCAGATTCTTTATCACTGAGCCACAAGGGAAGCCCAGTAATAATAATACCCATTTTACATATGGGAAAATCGAGGCACAGAGAAATTGAATTCTTCAGCAAATATTACTCAGCTAGTAATTGTTGAAGCCAGAATTTTAATATAGGCAGCAGACTCCAAACTCTCTCAGTTCTTTTCATTGTAGTGGTAACTATTAAACTTTGGTACACAAAAATCATTTAGATAGATAACTTTTATCCAAATGGTAAAAACACAGATTGCTGAACCCCAAACCTCCAAAATTCTGAGTTAATAAACCCAAGATGAGGTTGTGGAATATGCATTTTTCCCACACACCTCAAGTGATCCAGATGCAGGAATCACAATATCCTAAGATAGACCAGGGCAATATTAAGCAGGATCTAGGTGATGCTATGGAGAAGGCGATGGCACCCCACTCCAGTACTCTTGCCTGGAAAATCCCATGGACAGAGGAGCCTGGTGGGCTGCAGTCCATGGGGTTGCGAAGAGTCGGACACGAGTGAGCAACTTCACTTTCATGCATTGGAGAAGAAAATGGCAACCTACTCCAGTGTTCTTTTCTGGAGAATTCCAAGGACAGGGGAGCCTGGTGGGCTGCTGTCTATGGGGTCACACAGAGTCAGACACGACTGAAGCGACTTAGCAGCAGCAGCAGCAGCAGGTGATGCTAGTGGTAAAGAACTTGTCTGCCAATGCAGGAGACATGGGTTTGATTCCTGAGTCAGGAAGATCCCCTGGAGGAGGGCATGGCAACCCACTCCAGTATTCCTCCCTGGAGAGTCCCATGGACAGAGGAGCCTGGCGGTCTATAGGGTTGCAAAGAGTCACAACTAAAGTGACAGCATGCACACACAGAATGTCCTTGAATATACTTAATGATTAGTGTTATGAGATTAATTATACCCCCCTTCAGTTATATGATGAAACCCTAACTCCCGGTGTGACTGTATTTGGAGATAGGACATTAAAAGAGGTAGTTTAGTTAAATAAGATCATAAGAGTGAAACTCTAATCCCAGACAACTGGGTAGCCTCACAAGAAGAGGAAGAAACACCTGCAGTGTGTTTAAACAGAGAAAAGGCCAGGTGAAAATGTGGCAAGAAGAAGACTCTCTGCAAGCCAAGTGGGAAAGCCTCAGGAGAAACCAACTCAGCCCACACCTTGTTTTGGACTTCTAGTCTCAAGAACTATGAGAGAACAAATTTCTGTTGTTTAAGCCTCTGGTCTGGTGTTTTGTTATGGTAGCCCAGTCATGTCCAACTCTTTGCGACCCCACGGATTGCAGCACACCAGGCCTCCCTATCCCTCATTGTCTCCTGGAGTTTGCCCAAGTTCATGTTCATTACATCGGTGATGCCATCCAGCCATCTCATCCTCTGATGCCCTCTTTTCCTTCTGCCCTCAGTCTTTCTCAGCATCAAGGACTTCTCCAAGGAGTCATCTGTTCACATCAGATGACCAAAATACTGGAGATTCCACTTCAGCATTAGTCCTTCCAGTGAATATTCAGGGTTGATCTCCCTTAAGATTGACTAGTACAAGGAGTTCCATCAACTTCTTGCTTCTCTTAATCTACAGACATCACTCATATATCAGAAGCTGTGCCAAAGATCCCAAATTATGATCACCATCATCAGAGCTGAGGTCTATATGGCATTTTATAAAGTCTTTTCACCTGCTCTGTTGCACTTGAACTTTGCAACCTCTAAGGTAAAGCAGACTCAGTAAGGCAATAGGACTGGTGCTGGTTTCTTACAAGCTGTAGGACTGAGCTCAAGTCTTCCAATCACAAATCTTAAGCTTCTTTTTCCTATATCACACATACACACACCATCAAGTGTGGTTATTATATAAAAGACCCATCTGGGAAAATATCTTTCTTTAGCTTAAAAAGCAAATACCTTTACCCCTATTTCCTAGTAAAGTAAGATATGGTTTTAGGAATTCAAGAGGTGTATTCAAACATTAATAGGAAAGATGAGATCAAAATGCTCTCCAAGATTCCTAAGTCTGGTGTTCTTCTCAGATGATCGACTAGGCAATAATATTCTCCCAGTTATATGAATTAAGATTATGCTTTTAGGCCTTTATGGCACATACTTTTTGGTGGTTTTCTAGTAATAGGAATACGTTTGCTCAGATAGCAAGTGAGATAAATGGGTGTAATACCAGGCTGTACAATGGACTACAGCTTAAGTAATAATAGAAACTAAAAAGAAAAAAAAAGTGAAACAGCAGTTAAAGAAGAGGAAGTGACTCCTCTACTTTCATTTTCTTTTGGTAGCACTTCCTCCTTTTTTAGGGTAGTGTAAACAATAAATTGTGAATTAGTGTTCTCAGATGACAATGCAAACATTATGTCGACAGTTTGTAAAAGATCCAGTACAAGAAAGTAGGTTCTCTGAGACTTAATACTCTCTACCATTTTCTTGTTAGAGAAGGTCTTATTTCCCCAGTGCCATTATGTTAATGTGTGTCCTCTGAGAAGCAGATGCTAAGATAGAATTAGACATGCAAGAGATTTATTGAGGGAAATGCTGGTGAAGGTAAAGAGAAGAGAGTGAGGGGACTAGGAAGAGCCTTCCGACTGGGATGGAAGTCTGACACCAGTGAAAGAGAGGGGAGGAAAGATTGAGGTAGAAGAAGGCTTACTGCAGCACAGTTCTGAGGAAGTTTCAGCCAAGCCAGAGGGGTGTCCTCAAGCCAAAGTCACCTGTTAAAGGAGTCCCTGAATCACAGAAATGGGTTTAGGTTAGTCTACTTTTATCACTGGCTAAGGGAAGCCCAAGGGATGTGATGGCCCAGTGCAAAAACAAGGGTGGATGCAGCAGGTGAGGTTGGGTCCAATACCGCAGATTTCGGTGGCACAATTTCATCTGTGCAGATCCTCCGTGATTCCTGTGGGCCTTTCTTCCTGAGAGAAAACTTAGAAGAAGGTTAATGAGATGAACCGGAGCTCCACAGCTGCAGTTGGTCTTGGGGCTACAGCTGGTACTCACCCTCTCCCACCTCTGTTGTCCTTTCTAAATTCCCATCACTCAGGAACCACCTTGACAAGTCTTGTTAGCTTACCTTCAAGGTGGAACGTAAAACTTCATTCCTGATGGGTATTAGTCCTTGGCAGTCAGACCTTTTGCAAGTCAAGGTTGCTGCCCATGCCTACCCATTGCTACAGTGGGCCAAGGGAGTACCTGCTTTCCATGCACATTCCTATCCTTGTTGTGTAAAAGCAGCACTGCCTTCTGATGATCAGGATGGATTACTCCTCCCAGAGTGACGACTCCTCTTTTTGCATGCTGGTCTCTGGATTCAAGGAATCCAAAGTGCCCTGGCAGGATCCTCAGCTTATACAGTTCATTGAGATACTTGCTCTGTCCCTTGGAGAGTACACCCCATCTGGGCACCAGAACCGCCAGCCCTGCAAAGCCCAGGATTGCCAGTATAGGCAGCACAGTGGATTATTAGAATATAAGGCTATTCCTGACTCCAGAGCTTGGTGTTCACAATGTTCTTCCTACTGGGGACGTGGCGTCTCTAAAGATCTCTGATTTAGTCCAGGTTCCCATGTCATCTACCACAGTGGTGACATCACCCATCCCTGCCCTGAGCTGATACCTATGGCTATATGGATTAGAGGGGGAGACAGTTCTCATATGACCAGCTGGAGGAGGAGAAAAAAAGAGTGTGCTTTTCTCTAAAAGGATAGCACTGCATCCTTTCAGAGAGTCACTTCAGAGCAGTGCCTTTAAAAGGCTATTCCAGTGTTCTGTGAGGTTGGGTGCTTCTATACAGTATAGTATATGATATGGCTGATGAATCCCCACAGTCGTGAGTTCAAGCCTGTGCCTCCTTTGAAGTGAAATGCATTACCTGTCCAGATGTTCACTGTGTAGGATTCACACCTGTGAATCAATCAGGCATTCTCTAAGCCTCCAGACTGCGGTGCTGGCAGAGGCAATGCAATCAGGAATGATAAGACTGTACCCCAAATGAGTATCTATCACCGTGAGGACAACCCACTAAGCTCTTGTAGTTGACTTAGTACTAAGTTCTCAGCTGGTCTTATCAAGAAATAATGATGTATCCGCATCTGTCTTTGTTGTTGACAAGTTGGACATTCAGAAGCAGCAGAAGCAAGATTGGCTTCAGTAATGAAAACTCCACGTTACTGAACCCTTGCATAGACGTCTCTGCTACCATGGCTACTTTGTTCATGTGTCCATTATGGCAGTTCCAGGATGGCCAATGACAAAAACTAGCTTATGTCTAGTAGTCTAGTTATTATATGTTACTCACTTCCCCTTCTGTGGTGGATGCTTTCTGCTGAGCTGTAATGTATAATACAAAACTCTTTACGTTCATCTGTGTGTGTGTGTGTGTTTTAGTAGCTCAGTCGTGTCCAACACTTTGCGACCCCATAGACTGTAGCTTGCTAGGCTCCTCTGTCCATGGAATTCTCCAGGCAAGGATACTGGAGTGGGTTGCCATTTCCTTCTCCAGGATATCTTCCCATCCCATGGATTGAACCCGAGTGCCCTGCATTGCAGGCAGATTTTTTACCATCTGAGCCACCAGGGAAGCCCTTTATGTTCACCTACATGCTTCTATCTTCTTGTCTCCAATTTTCCCATTTTTTTTTTTCTTTCCAAGCCACTTCCCAAGTCTGCATATAATAGACCACTTCTCGTTCCACAAAAAAGATGACTAGGTGTACTATCTGCAGCTCTGCCCATCAAGAAAATTTCCCCTCGCCATTGTCTTTCAGGGTTATCCTTGAATGTGGCTATAACACAGCCATGGTCCATTTCCAGCCTATACCCACATCCATAAATCAAGCTGAGGCTTTTCCTTCTTGTTTAGTTGCTCAGGATCTCCCACATGGCCCTAGAAGCAAGCTGAGGAAAGGTTCTGTTGCAGCTATGGTGAGTCACATACAGTGTACAGTGTCCTCTGTCCTCCTGGCACTCAGTTCTAAATGCATCATTCCCATATTACAATGGACTGCTACTGGACCTGTCTGACTTTATGATTTGATATACTCAACAGAACCCAGCTCATAATGGGCAGCCCTGGATCTATAGTCACTTGGTGCCCCATGAAGAAGTCTACCTTTACCAGTCCCAGTATCTCACCAATAGCTATTCTTCAAAGGACACATAATTCTATGCTACAAAAGGCATGGTCTTGCTCCAGAATCCCAGAGGCTTGCATTCTTATTCTCCCAGTGGGATTTGTCATAAGACACGTCATCTTTCTCATCCCCAACACCTCCAACACCATAAGATCTGCTGGACTATGTGGCCCAAGTGGTGGGACTGTTTGTTCTGCAACATGGACATTTCCCACTCAAAGCTGGCTGCTGTCAGTGTCGTTCAGTATATGGAGCAGTATTTGTAGATTTGGAATGTGTTGCCTCCAGAACCCAAACAGGCCTGCTGGGCACTGTGTTTCCTTTTGTGTGTGTGTGTGGTTACAAATACAAGATGCAGCAACTTTCTTTTACTTTGGAGTAGAATACCTTGTTATGCTTCTGAGAATTTTTATCTTCAGCCCTCTGGAACACTGTGTCTTACCAAGGCCTTCAGCACCCTGCTGGGCTTAGTTGCTCAGTCCTGTCCAACTTTGCAACCCCCTGAACTGTGGCCTACCAGGTTCCTCTGGCCTTGGGATTCTCCAGGCAAGAATACTGGTGTAGGTTGCCATGCCTTTCTCCAGGGGATCTTCCCACCCCAGGGATTGAACCCAGGTCTCCCGCATCACAGGTGAATTCTTTACTATCTGAGCCACCATGGAAACCCTTCAGCACACTAGCCACTTCTTACTTATCCTGAACAATCAGCATGATGCCATCAAAATAATGTATCGGTGAGATGTTCTGTGGGATTTCCAGGCAGTCCAGATCTCTTCAGCCCCAAGTCAAAAACTTAAATGTATATTGTTGTCTGTCCCACAGGAATGTGAACTAATTCTGATCCTCTCTTCTAACTGGAATAGAAAAGAATTCATTCACCGTATAGATAGCTACGTACCACAGGCCTGAAGCCTTATTAATATGCTCCATCAGTTATACTATGTCTAACAAATCAGCTGCAATTAGAACTACTAATTACTTAACCCTGAACCACTAAAAGACAGAGTGAGTATCCAGCCTTATACATATTTTGTATCTAGAACACTTAGCGTTTTGCATACATTCTAGAACATTTGTATCTAGAGCACCCAGTACTTTGCATACATTCTGTAAGTATTTTATAAATGATTTAATAAATTGCGAATTGAATTCAAGAAGATGCCTAGGGGTGGGATGAATTGCAAGATTAGGATTGACATGTATATGTTACTGCTGCTGCTGCTGCTAAGTCACTTCAGTCGTGTCCTACTCTGCACGACCCCATAGATGGCAGCCCACCAGGCTCCCCCGTCCCTGGGATTCTCCAGGCAAGAATACTGGAGTGGGTTGCCATTTCCTTCTCCAATGCATGAAAGTGAAGAGTGAAAGTGAAGTCACTCAGTCATGTCCAACTCTTAGCGACCCCATGGACTGCAGCCTACCAGACCCCTTGTCCATGGGATTTTCCAGGCAAGAGTACTGGAGTGGGGTGCCATTGCCTTCTCCCATGTATATGTTACTATGTATGAAACAGATAACTAATGACTTGGTGCTCTGTGGTGACTCGACTCAGTGCTCTGTGATGACCTAAATGGGAAGGAAATCCAAAAAAGAGGGGATATATGTATACATATGGCTGATTCAATTTGCTGTACAGAGAAAATGACACAGCAGCATAAAGCAACTATAATCTAATAAAAATAAAAATGGAAAAAAAAAGTAACATGTTTACATGAAAAAAAAGAAGAAGCCTACATGTGTTGATTTCAGTTCAGTTCAGGTCAGTTCAGTCACTCAGTCATGTCCGATTCTTTGTGACCCCGTGAATTGCAGCACGCCAGGCCTCCCTGTCCATCACCAACCCCCAGAGTTCACCCAAACTCATGTCCATCGAGTCGGTGATACCATCCAGCCATCTCATCCTCTGTTGTCCCCTTCTCCTCCTGCCCCCAATCCCTCCCAGCATCAGGGTCTTTTCCAATGAGTCAACTCTTCTCATGAGGTGGCCGAAGTATTGGAGTTTCAGCTTTAGCATCAGTCCTTCCAATGAACACCCAGGACTGACCTCCTTCAGAATGGACTGGTTGGACCTCCTTGCAGTCCAAGGGACTCTCAAGAGTCTTCTCCAACACCACAGTTCAAAAGCATCAGTTCTTCGGCACTCAGCTTTCTTCACAGTCCAACTCTCACATCCATATATGACTACTGGAAAAACCATAGCCTTGACTAGACGGACCTTAGTCGGCAAAGTAATGTCTCTGCTTTTGAATGCTATCTAGGTTGATCGTAACTTTTTTCCAAAGAGTAAGCGTCTTTTAATTTCATGGCTGCAATGACCATCTGCAGTGATTTGGGAGCCAAAAAAAAGTCTGACACTGTTTCCACTGTTTCTCCATCTATTTCCCATGGAGTGATGGGACCAGATGCCATGATCTTTGTTTTCTGAATGTTGAGCTTTAAGCCAACTTTTTTACTCTCCTCTTTCACTTTCATCAGGAGGCTTTTTAGCTCCTCTTCACTTTCTGCCATAAGGGTGGTGTCATCTGCATATCTGAGGTGATTGATATTTCTCCCGGCAATCTTGATTCCAGCTTGTGCTTCTTCCAGCCCAGCGTTTCTCATAATGTACTCTGCATATGTGTTGATTTAGATGAGGTCTAATTCAAATGACCCTGATGCTTGGAAAGATTGAAGGCAGGAAGAGAAGGGGACGACAGAGGACAAGATGCTTGGATGTCATCACCGACTCAATGGACGTGAGTTTAAGCAAGCTCTGGGAGATGGTGAGGGACAGGGAAGCCTGGCGTGCTGCAGTCCATGGGGTTACAAAGAGTTGGACGCTACTGAGCAACTGAACAACAACAACCCTAATTCATAGGGTCAGTACGAGGACTAAATGAGTTACTAAATGTAAAGCCTTTACAGCTATCCTGGCACCTAAAAAGCACATAGTGTATCTGTATTTTCTGGGTCATAGATAACTAGCGTATAGGACAGAGAGTTGTGACATTAGGTTAACTTCTTGACCAATGTTTTAAGTGACATGTGACAGATGTGAGTTGCCCTTTAAAATGAAAGTGCCTGGAATATTTTTCCTGAGGTGTGAAGTTTCCAAGGAAAATGCAAAAGAAAAATGATCTTAAAGCTATTATAGAAACAGACATTTAACCCAATGTGGGGAAAAAAGGTGGTTGCTGTGTGCCAATGCATTACCAGTGTTGCTCTATTTTAGATTATTTCATGAAGTGCTGAAGTTGAAATTCTTGTCAAATGTTTCTCACTGATAATCAAGTGAAACATGATCTTAAAATGAAATAAATGTACTTGTGCCCACTAGCCATCTTACAAAAATGACCTTTTCCATTACCTGAATGTCTGTTGAAATGCATATGTTCACATTTTTCATCTCTGTCAATGTAAGGGCCAATATAGGAAAATGACAAAGTATTATGCCAGAACACACACACACACGTTTAGTCTTCATTAGGACAAATATCTCTTTTTTTGGCATAATACTGTGATTGAGCAGACTCAAAGCTATCATCCTCTGGTGTTAGCTTAGTGGTCAAATTTTAAATGATGTTGATGACTCTCAGGGAACTGCCAAGTCTCATTAAACTTTCCCAACAATTGTCACAGCTGTGAAGTAATTCCACGGCTTCTAAGAAGGGATCCACACTTGCTACTTTTAAGAGAGCTAGGAAAAAGGTGTTGGACAAAATCCAAACAGGGCTTCTTTCACCTACAAAAAAAGCTGAGCTACTATGACACTTTCAGTACTCTCTCGCAGTTACCAATATGCCATCTCACAGCAAGCAAAGCTCAGACAACTTCAAAACTTAGGAAGTTGCTTTGTTGCTTTATTGCCAGTATCTCTGTCCTAACAGTCTTCCAGAAAAAATCACCAGACTGAATTTATTCCACCAGTGAGTCAGTTGCTTATTAGCACTTTTGACATCCAGATGGTTCGAGACAAAGGCTAAATTGGGGGTAACTCCCAAGTGTAACCAGTGGAAACTCTATTTTGCTGAGGGACTCTCTTGTCTACTGGGCAGTGGGCCAGAGTATGGGTTTCTTTCACAACCTCCCAGCACTGCTGTGTCTTTTCTATTACCCTTGAAAATCGTGTCACCTGAGAGGCCAAGAGTTAAACTGGCTGTACAGTCTGAACTGTGAAGTTTGGAAGTAAATCGGAATGGACCAATAGCCTGGATCTGTTTCATGAGTAAACAGAGGAGTTCAGGCTTGAGACCCTATAAAGTTAAGTCAATATTAGTTATAGAGGAAATCCTGTTGTTCTTTCTTCTTTTAGAGTTGCTTTTAAAAAAGAACTCAAGTAGAGGTTTCAGTATGTTCTAGTGCTAAAAATACCATTTCTTGCACATACACACACACGCACCAACACACACACACAAAAGCAAGAATATTTTTAACTGAACAGAAAAGAAATTACTCTTTTTTTTACTATCAATATTAGGTCCCAGGTGGCGCAGTGGTAAAGAATTCACCTGCAGCGCAGGAGATGCTGGTTTAATCCCTGGGTAGAGAAGATCCTCTCGAGGAGGAAATGGCAACCCCCTCCAGTATTCTTGCCTGGAAAATTCCATGTACAGAGGAGCCTGACAGGCTATGGTTCATGTGGTCGCAGTTGGACGCCACTGAGCACGCACACAACACAAGATTTAAGGATGTTTTCTCAATATCCTTCAAGTATAAAACTTAAAATGCCCCTATTTATGAAATGGGAAATACCTGTCTAGATTCTGATACTATGTAGTCACCTTATCATAAATATTAAGATAAAGATAAGTGATTGTTATTAAAACCCTTTGCTCTGTGTATTGGACACAAATTTCTCCCAGTACTCATGACCTAAATTGTATGCAACAAGAGCTGAGCAAGCATTTAAACTTTTAGAATAGCAGGACAATGATTTCTAACCCCTTTGAAGTAGTGACACCTCATCTTGTTTGTTAGATTTCACAACTCTGTCTCCTGACATACTGTCCTCCACAGCCCCAAGAAAAAAAGTTATTAATCTATGATATGGAATTTTTAAATGAATTGAAATTAATCTTATTTGCTTCAGGGTTTTGTTTTGTTGTTAGTTTAAAAAAAAAAATTTCCTCTTCTCTGAAGCCTAAGTCACCCTAAAGCTAGCGCCTGAATTAGCCTCTCTTCTTGCTGTATTCTTACAGCTTTTATATAAATCTATATCACAGTATCTTAATATTTATTTTTTTTAGGTGCACTGGGTCTTAGTTGCCATATGTGAGATCTTTAGTTGCAGCGTGTGATCTCTTAGTTGGAACATGTGGGATCCAGTTCCCTGATCAAAGGTTAAACCTGGGCCCCTTGCATTGAGAGCACAGTCTTCCCTGGACCACCAAGGAAGTCCCCTTAACACTGTATTTTTCCTGGTCAATTTTAAATCTCTCTCCCTGGTTTACATGCAAGAACCAAATCATGTTCATCTTTCCCACCCCCCCAGAATTTCTAGCACAGTGCTTAAAACAGCAAATTCAATAAATGTTAGTTAAATGAATTAATAAATGAGCAGTGGTCTTGGAGACAGAAACACATCTAGGGTGTCAAAAACATAAAACAAAAAATCATTACTCTATCTAAAGATGGCTCCATACAAGATCCTCTGTTTTAGAACTCAAATCCAGTGAGAGAATGGGTGGGAAACATTTTACAAAACTAGATAAATATGGGCAAATGTCACTGGTACTTACTATTTAGTAGCCTTCAGGGAATAGATTCTACATCTGTGAAGACAAGAATGAACTTGGCTTACCGCAATAAGAGGATCATGAAAGGATTAGTAAATGGAAGCAAGATGACATCAAGTTGTCCCATAATATAGTGGCAGTCCAGTTTTGAAAAACTGCGTCTTGCTGAAGTCTTTCCCAATTTTTCATTTATGGGCCCTAGTTTATAAATGACCATTTCTTGAGATGCTTAGATTTTGAATAATTTCATATAGCATTACCAGAGATATGTGTTCCTACGTACAAAATACACAGGCTTGATTGGTCAAAGAAACATGTGTTAGTTACATTTGGATAACTATTGAGAGGCTAAAATAACTGCCACATTTTGAAGGGACCACTGGTAGTAAGCTTCAACAGTTCTGGAAGATGCAGTAAAAATATCAGGGCAATTTGACAAGCTACTGTGATTCGAATAGATGTCAGTGGCAGTCAAAGTCCACAATTATGTCAATGAAGCTGGTTTCCATTAGTCAATCAGTAACTAAGGAAATGGTTAATTGAGATACAATCACAAACAAGAAAAACAGGATAAAGAAGTAGGAGGAAAAATCACATTTCTCGAGAGTCACATGCTATCAGAGAGCAGAATCTGATGTCTGGAAGATAAAGCAGGCTGATTTCAAAAATAGAAAGGGTGTCTTGCTGAAGTCTTTCCCAATTTTTCATTTATGGGCCCTAGTTTATAAATGACCATTTCTTGAGATGCTTAGATTTTGAATAATTTCATATAGCATTACCAGAGATATGTGTTCCTACGTACAAAATACACAGGCTTGATTGGTCAAAGAAACATGTGTTAGTTACATTTGGATAACTATTGAGAGGCTAAAATAACTGCCACATTTTGAAGGGACCACTGGTAGTAAGCTTCAACAGTTCTGGAAGATGCAGTAAAAATATCAGGGCAATTTGACAAGCTACTGTGATTCGAATAGATGTCAGTGGCAGTCAAAGTCCACAATTATGTCAATGAAGCTGGTTTCCATTAGTCAATCAGTAACTAAGGAAATGGTTAATTGAGATACAATCACAAACAAGAAAAACAGGATAAAGAAGTAGGAGGAAAAATCACATTTCTCGAGAGTCACATGCTATCAGAGAGCAGAATCTGATGTCTGGAAGATAAAGCAGGCTGATTTCAAAAATAGAAAGGGGGAGGCAATGAGGTAGGGTATGAGTAATTCCATCAAAGCAGTGAAACCGGAGCCTTTCTGAATAGCTGATGACGTCTTCGCAGAAGGGAGCTGCCTAAAAACTGCTAGAACGTAACTGCTATACACAAGCGCAATCTGTCCAAGGTCACACAGCTAGTAAGTTGCAAAGTGGGTTTTCAAAATTAGGTTGAAAGCCACCAAAATCCAAGTTCTCTTTTTTTCTAGACAACGGAAAACCAAGATATATGTCAAGCTCCTAGGCTATGTTGTTTCTTTCTGTTGTCTGATTCCAGTTGCAGAAAAGCCATGGGTAGCAGCAACAGTAAGTAGGAAGATTTCAGCTTCTCCAACTCACCTGTTATGCTCTTTTATTAAAAATAAAAGCCAGGAATTAAAGAGGCTCAGGATGACCTAAAGCCTAGAAGCTGAAACAACTAATTGATTCCTGAGCCAACAACAAGTCCTAATGTGCTATTAAATTCTTATTTCTGTATATTCTGGGATTTTTAGCAAAAAATGTGTTCATTCTTTCACTTAACAAGCAATTATCAAGCATGTACTATGTACTAGTTACCTGAGATTCAGAGATTAACAGAAAAAGATTTCTGCTATTAAGAAGAATGTAGGTGAGGCAAGAAGGAAGAGGTAGAGACAGACAAGCAAATAATTTCAGCATAATGTAGTACTGATATTGAGAACTATAAAAAGGAATGTATATAGGTACATGACATTGAGGGGGGAAATATCTGTTTCCAATTCCTGATGTTTCCTTCTAGATGCAAGGGGCTCCACTAGTGTTATTATTATATAGTTGCTAACTTGTGTCTGACTCTTGGTGACCCCATGGACTGTAGCCCGCCAGGCTCCTCTGTCCATGGGATTTCTCAGGCAAGAATACTGGAGTGGATTGCCATTTCCTTTTCCAGGGGATCTTTCTGACTCAGGGATCGAATCCGCATCTCTTAAGAATCCTGCATTGAAGGCATATTCTTTACTGCTGAGTCACCAGGGAAGCCCCTAATGTTAATATCCCTAATTTCCTCCACACCTCATCTTTCCCCAGGAAAGGAGAATTTACTCAATCTGATTGATGACTATGAAAAGAGAAGTGGCATGCTTAGGCAAGCTCCCTGTTTATCCCTTCTGTCTGTCTGCCTGTCTGTTTTTCTCTCTCTTACTCTTTCTCTCCCTTCCCTTGCAACCAGCCTGCCTGTAAGGAAGATCATTTCTTTGCTCTTTCATGCCCCGAGTTTTCCAGAAACAAGTTCCTTATAAGGAAGCGTGTAGAAGTTCAGGACTGCCATCACTAGAAGTTCAGTATTAGAAATCCTTCTTGTTCATAGATATAAATCTCCAACATCAGGTTTATCCATAATAAATGTCTTCCATTTCAAAAGGCAATATATCTGCACTTAATAACATTCATGTGACTTTGGGCAAGTTACTTAACTTCCTTGTGCTCCACTTTCTCCACCCACAAAAATGGGACTGAGTATCTACTCACAGAATTGTTGTGAAGATCGAGTTCATATATATACAACTCTTAGAATAATGCCTATTACAAAAGTACGCTACGAATGTGAGCTGTCATTGCTATTATCATTATTATTTGGGGCTCCATCTGTCTTAGTCTTTTATTTCTCAATTTGTTGAAAAGTTGGGCAGGAAGAAGTGCTACTGATTGGGGTCCTCCAAGTCTTACTTCCAACAGTTGTGAAAGTTTAAGAAACCTTATATGGTTTACAGAATCACTGTCCTTTTATTTATACTTCCTGGTTCCCTTATTATGTAAAATCCGAAAGCCTTTATCACTGGATTCCAAATGTCAGGCAAAGGATCTCAGACTTTAGCCCAAGTGAGGCAGAAATTGACAAAGCTAATTGTGTTGTTTTTCAGTCCCTGCTTTCTGATTTTCCTTTTAAATTTAGACTCTCTTTTCAGTCAGGTTGACCCCTCTGATCAAGGCAGGCAGGCAGTTGCTTACCTGATTCTCAGTGATTCCTGCCAGGCCCTTCAGCTTCTCTACACATTGTAGAGATCCCTCCTCACTCTGGCATCTGCCTGTCCCACTCTGGATTTTGCAAAGCCCTTCTAAGAGAGGAAAGCTCTTCTCTACCTAGTCACAAGGATACTTTCTCTGGATTCAGACCTGCCCTGAAGAGTCCAATGGAGAAAATGAACAGGTAGGCAAAAATAACTGGAATACAATGTGTCAAATACAGCCAAGGAGATATCTAAATTGTACAAAAGCAGTATAGCAGTCAGGATAGGAAACAGATGGCATACTCAAAAAGAATGATTAAAGAGAGTTTGATAATTTATTTAAAAAATTGTAAGCAGAGTTAGGGATAATTAAACATCAACATTGAAAAAACTGCTCCCACCCCTAGTTCTAAACAGGCAAAGGAAAGGAGCTATTACCAAAATCCAGAAAGATAGCTCTAGCTATAAGGAAAGTTTACCTAACAGGAACTCTTTTGGTAGATTAATGTGGCCCTTGTCAATCCAACGCCTGGGAGGAAAAGAGGGAGTTAGGGAAATATTACAACACTCTAACTCTCTTTTGCCTTCTGAGCTTCTTCCAGGGACTCTCATTGTTTAAATCCACCAGAAAGTCAGAAAAAAAAAAAAAAAAAACACCTAGTTAATGTTGTTGGAAAAAGGTCAGCCTCCCAGGGCACAAGATAGATGGAGAATGGTAGAGAGGGTGTCAAAAAGGTCAAGCAAAGAATAGCCCAGCACAGAGAGTAGCGGAACTAACTCTTCCAGAGGACTTCAAAGATAGCCTTTTAGAGGAGGCAATATTTGAGCTACATTCTGAAAGATAAGTAGAGGTTGTTGCTGCTGCTGCTAAGTCACTTCAGTCGTGTCCGACTCTGTGCAACCCCATAGACGGCAGCCCACCAGGCTCCTCCGTCCCTGGGATTCTCCAGGAAAGAACACTGGAGTGGGTTGCCATTTCCTTCTCCAGTGCATAAAAGTGAAAAGTGAAACTGAAGTCGTTCTGTCATGTCCAACTCTTAGCGATCCCATGGACTGCACCCCACCAGGCTCCTCCGTCCATGGGGTTTTCCAGGCAAGAGTACTGGAGTGGGGCGCCGTTGCCTTCTCCCATATTCAGAAGCAGTATGCACGGTATATGTAGGCAAGCAGTCCCGTGTGGTAGAAAGACATAATATTTGTGGAGAGATGGGCCTGAAAACAACATTTAGGACCAGATTATAAAGATTCTTAAAGGCCATGCTACATAATCGGACTCAATCCTGTAGTTAGTCAGGATCCATTCAAGACTTTCAGAGAGATAGAGACTGACATGAATGAATTGAAGTTAGAAAAAGATAAATTTAATGTCAGTAGAGAGGATAGAGTATTGAGAAACCAGAAACAGGAAGATCATTTTGGAGGCCCAGGCAAGATAAGGGTGAATGGCACTTAAAGCAGTGGCAAGGCTAATGAAGCAAAGAATCTGTTCTGAAGATAAAATTAGCAGAATTTGAAGACCTGTTAAAATAACTATGGGAGTGCCAGCAAAGATAGATCTAAATGAGTATCCAATTTCTTGTTTGAGGAACTAGATATCAGTAGATGGTGGTTCTATTGATTATGAGAGAATTCAAGAAGACTAGGCTTGTAGGACGGAGAAGGCAATGGCATCCCACTCCAGTACTCTTGCCTGGAAACTCCCATGGACTTCCCTCTCCCTCTCCCTCAGAGCCCAAAAGTCCGCTCTATACATCTGTGTCTCTTTTGTTGTCTTGCATACAGGGTCCTCATTATCATCTTTCTAAATTCCATATATATGTGTTACTAAGATGTGTATAAGAGACAGGTGTATACATGGGAGAAGGCAATGGCACCCCACTCCAGTACTCTTGCCTGGAAAATCCCATGGACGGAGGAGCCTGGTGGGCTGCAGTCCATGGGGTCGCTAAGAGTCGGACACGACTGAGCGACTTCACTTTCACTTTTCACTTTCATACATTGGAGAAAGACATGGCAACCCACTCCAGTGTTCTTGCCTGGAGAATCCCAGGAATGGCGGAGCCCAATGGGCTGCCGTCTGTGGGGTCGCACAGAGTCAGACACGACTGAAGCGACTTAGCAGCAGCAGCAGGCTTGTAGGAGACTACATAGAGTTCAAGCTTTGTACACGCAGCATTTGTGTGCTTATGGAGCTCTAGTGGGGAAAAGTCTAGTTGGCAATGAATAAAAGCGGGCTAGGGGTCTAGAGGGAGACTTGGGAGTTTGGAGAATACAGATACACAGTTTGGAGAACAACAATTTCTTTTTTGTAACCTATATGAAGTATTGCCACCAGATTTTACTCAAAGGAAAAAATGTGACTCATCATGTAATGAAGTAAGCCACAATGAGAATCAAATAATCCACTGTTGATGCTCCTTGCTATGGGAAGCATTTTTCATTTGCTCATTAGTGATAGAAACTCATAACTGAGACTTGCATGGTAGTTTAGCCGTGTTCTTTACTAAACAAACCCACAACCCTCAGTTTTGAAAACTAACTACTATTTGCTTCTTAAGTTTAAGCTAATTTATTTGTAAATAAATTCCAAGTTTCTCATAACAGCTTCATTTTATTATATGACCTCATATTTCATGACTTGCAATTGTTTTTCAATTGAGGCATTTGGTAATACAGTGCCCAGAAAAAGTGCTTTCCCTCATAGCAAGTACATAGTAAATATTTACAGAATGAATGGATGATAGACAGATGGATAAATGAAAGCAATAGTTTATATTAATGTTGATTTTGTTAGAAGTTTTGTGTGTGTAAAAATCATAATCGAGGGAGAACTAGAAACTGTCTGGTTTTGCTTTTTCAGTGGAAGAAAGTCAGAATTAGATAATTTCCTGTTTCTCTTTTGTGTCCAGCTGGCTTAACCACCTCACCTAAAGAAGGTGTTAAACACAGCTTCTTGCTGTGTTAAATGACTATTGATATAGAATCTCACAATTTTACTTCTTTGGTATAATTCCAGCATAATTATCTCAAAATTTTACAAATACTGTTTTAATTATCTGAAACCAGTGGAAGTCTACCATTAATAGCACACTCTGAGGCACATGTAAAACCAATTGATTTTTTTTTAAGTTTTTATTTTACATTTGAGTAGTAAACTAACAATGTTGTGTTAATTTCAGGTGTCCAGCAAAGTGATTCAGTTATGCATATACATGTACCTATTTTTTTTTCAAATTCTTTTATCTTTTTCTGTTGTTACATAATATTGAGCAGAGTTCCCTGTACTATACAGTAGGTCCTTGTTGGTTATCCACTTTAAATTGAGTAGTGTGTACACACCGGTCCCAAACTCCCTAACTATCCTTTCCCCTTCCTTCCCCTTACTTCCGTAATCATAATTTCATTCTCTAAGCCTGTGAGTCTGAAACCTGTGAGTTGAATTTTGACTTCTAACTTTACACATGATGACAATGTGACTTAATCTACAAGTCAAAAATTGCTGAATTTGGACTTCTGTGGTGATCCAGTGGTGAAGACTGTTCTGCCAGTGCAAGAGCATGGGTTTGATCCCTGATCAGGGAACTAAGATCCCACATGCATTCAGTGTGGCCACAAGATTTTTTTTTAATGTTAAATTATTGCCTAAACTCTATCTTCTTAAAATCCTCTTCAAAATTTTATTTAAAATAATTTAGAAACCACTTTCTGCTTGGCAGTTATCCTTGTGAAATTTGGAGTGAGCCATTAATACACTCCACAACCATGTCCCTTTTCCTACCTTCATCTTAGTGTGGTTTCTTTGTCTTCAGTGGATACCATCAACCCTGAATCTTTTATCATTCATCCACCCACCCTCCCAGTCCCTGTAACACATAGAAAGATTTCTTTCCAACTGCTGCCTCTCTAAATAATGAAGTACAGATATATGCAAGCTAAAGAAAGCTGGATCTCAAGTTAAATCATGACACAGCCCAGGCACCCCCAGATCACCTGATTTCTGGGTAAACAGAGCCTACCTCTAAATGAGTTAAAGGTAACAGGAAGATGTAGGACTATTGAAGATGCTTGACAAACTTTATGTTTCACTGAATACACTGAGTTTCACTGAATACACTGAATAAGTACATGTACTTAAATATGTCTCTCCTATAGGGTACAGTCCATGTCCTCATCATCTATGTATTTTTCTCAGCACCCAACACAACAATATCAGTTGCCAGTTGATAAACTGTTCCATACATAATTTTTCCTTCTTTCTAAATTTTTTGCATTGTCCACTTTTTTTAAATGAATATAAATTGCTTACATAATAAAAATAATGAAAAGTCCCCAAACTGTTTTTAATGTGTATATTTTTATATGGATCTGTGGTATTATACATAGTATATATATATATATATTTGCACACACATATGATTGTACTAACAATAAAGGAAAGTAAAAGAAGACTTTAAAACTGACTTGTGAGTCTGTACATAATACATTTTCAACATCATATGATAATTTGATAATTACAGAATAGTTAAATACTGAATATGTATTTGTATTATTCTAGAAGATGGCTAACAAAAACTGAAATGAATGTTTTGGTTGTTTTCTTATGACACAACTGGGTGAAAAGCAGAACTACACAGAAGTTTCATAATAGAACTCTAAACTGCATTAGGCTTGTTCATCGTCAGGTTTTGTTACATTCCCCCTAACTCAACCCAGACTCCCTGAGGTTGGCAAACAGGGCAAAGTTTGAGTCAAAACCACGCCCTTCCTTTGAGCTTTGGGGATGCACTTAGAATTCTGGGAGAAACCAGAAGAAACAGCAGTGTCTTCTTCCAGATGTGGCCAGTCTGTCACTTTCAGCGTTTATTAGATACATTTCAGACTCAGCCCAATAACTCAAGACAGTTGCCTGGAAGGAGAAGGAGGGGAGGGCAGGAGAATCCTCAAGTTCTGTTCCACTCTGAATAAGGTGTGCATATTGTAAGATTCTTTAGGAGAGGGAGCAGTTTGGAAGGAGGCAGGGTAAGGAGGGATGGAAGGAGGGGGGATGCAGGAGGGAGGGAGACATGGGAGGAGGGAGAGAAGAACCAATCAGGAGAGTGTGTCATAACCAAAGATTAGGATTAATCCAGTTCTGTGGTCCTGAGATCTGAGAAAAAACTTGACTAAATCATGTTCACTTGTCTGGAGAGTGTTTCCATGTCGGAAGTAGGGTGTATTCATAGATGAGCATTAAAAGGACAATGTAGGTATTGGGGTTTGCTCTTTTTTTTTGGTGGGGGGATTAGTGTTAAAAAAAACAAGAACTCTAAATAATCCAGCATTGTAGAATTTGCTATTATGTATAAGAGCAAATTCTATTTTCTATTATTTATGCTCCTAATTTATAATTTTCTATTATTTATAGTTTTCCCCTTTAGCTATTCCTATAAATAATGAACTGGAAAATAATTTTCATCTCAATACTTTAATTCTTTTTCTATTTATAACAGTCAACATTTATTGAGTTCTAACCCCTTTCAGGCACTATGCTAAGTATTTTACATAGTTTCATAGGGGAACACTTGCTCCTCACTCCTGATATTGCCGTGCATATGGGAGAACATCCGTTAGAGTAACTGTCCATGCCTGAATACACTGACTACTTCCCAGGAGGGGATAAGCAACTTTGATGAGTTTGGGATGAGACTCAGGGCCCATGACAAAGACCAAATATAATTGATGGTCTTTGTTGTTCCTTTCCTCTTCCCCATTCTCTTTCACATAGTCCAGCCTGCAAAAAGCTATGTGTTCTGGTCTGCTCTCAGTGAGGCTAGCAGCAGTCGTACAGGTCCTACCCCTGTAAGTCTGGGAAGAGACAATGACAAGTCTTAAGTCCAGACCCTAGGTTTCATATTGACCTCTTAGGAAACTGTCTCCTGAGAATATTATGCAGCTCAGGAAGGTGAAGGTAAGCATTTCTTTGCTGCAGGCAAACACAATGCATAGACTTCATGTCTCACTATTGGACATCCCACAAAGCAAAACTTAGAGGAGTGTGTAAGAAAAACGCATGTCTGGGCCAGAAAACAAAAACAGAGACAAAAGTGCGTAAGAAAGCAGAAGAAAGGAGCTGCTCAAATTCAGCAAACAACCCTAGCTTTACTATAAGCTGAGAATGAAAGGGAGCAATCTAAAATCAGGTTGAACCATTACAAATCCAGATGAGTCTTTCTGAAAACAAAAACAAAAACAGTGGAACAGAGGAAGGAACTGTAGCATTAGGTGTCTACTCTCTTGCTGCAGAGAAAGATGTTGCCGAAAGAAATGCTACTGAAGGCTTGTGACATTCCAAGGGAAAGATGAGGTCTTCAGGGGGACTTAAGACTGGTAATAGAAACCCCCTAGACCCATAGGCGTACAGGTTCCAAAAGCAGTTTTCGTGCAGGTCACTGCTGAGGGTGATTATCCTGTTGAAACAATTGTAGGAAGCAAGAGGAAGTCATCCAGAGGAGGCGAGAGGTGAAAGCAACAAGCCCTGTGGATTGAGACTGAAGTGCTGTTCATGAGATAGCACGGAGGCTATGTGAGGAGATAAAGCGCCACTCTTCGGCATGCGAGCCTAGAGCCATGAGACTCATTGCGAAAGGGGAAAGTAAGAGGTTTTGAATACATTTGACAGGAAGGAATGGTACTTCAGTGTAAAACCTATTGATGGGAACTGACATCATGTGAAAAGTTTTAAATGTTTTTAAGCCAGAAGTGTTGCAAATGTTCTCCCTGAGAAAGGAGATCTGGCTCTTCCTTCCACATCAGAACTGAGAGATTAACCTCCTGATGGGTGATTTCTCCCAATTGAGTTTAAGCTCACATTTTCTCAACTCCAAAAATTTGCAAGTGACAGCCATCAAACTGTCTATAGAAACCTAACTGCTTATCACCCCTCTCACTGCTATCACTTGGTCCAAGCCAGAATCCTGTCTTCCCTAAATTATTCCCATAGCTTCCTAAATGATCTTCCTGCTTTGGTACTTGGTCCTTAGAGTCTCTTCTCAACCCAGCATCCAGGTGATCTTTGTCAATTCAAGTCAATAATCTGCTCTGAACACTCCAGTGGCTTCCAGATCAGAGGGAATGCTCACATGGCTCCACATGTCTGGCTCTCTGTGTCCCTCTAATCTCATCTTTTATCACTTTCTATCACCTTGCTCCCTAAACTCCATCCACACAGCCCTCCTTGTTTTTAAACAGGCCAGGAACACTCCTGCCTCCCACCTTTCCGTTTTCTCTGCCCTTAAGTATCTCTCTGTAGATTAACCCCAGGGCTTGCTCTTTAACGTCCTCTAGGTTTTTATTCAAAATTGCCTTCCCTGACTATCCTAGCTAAATTTCTAATCCCCTCCCAACATGTCATAATATCCTCTTTATTTTTTCCCTCCTTATCATGTCACTAACATGTTACATATTTAATTATTTATCTCATTTAGAGAATGTCTTCCCCAGTAGAATGCAGTTTGGCTCCATGAAGGCAAGGACTTTTGTCTGTTTCATTCATTGCTAGAATACCTCCAGGAACTTAGTAGGCAATCAATAATTATTTGTGATGTGAATGAATGAATCTTAGTGAGACGGAAATCCTGATTATTTTCATCTATTCACTTTGATTTGGGTACCTTTGATAGACTCTTTGGCCTCATTAAATGATATGATCTGGGAGCATATTTTCCTGTGGTAACTCTATTATGATCTAAGGATTAGTTTGCTTTATAAATTGTATAGTTTTTGAGCTAAGACTCTTATAATTTGTATGTTCTAGGAATTCTTTGGACTTTTTATAAAAGTTGGGATCATGAAGACAAATTCTAATTCTGGATTCTTGAAGGAACCACATTGATTTCAGGTGATTCGGTGCTGAGGGGACACATCCCCATATCTGCTTTCTCTTGACTAAGATTGAGAGGATAGGAAAATGAGAGGAAATAAATTTTGGATTTTAATGTTTTTAACTTTAACTCATAAAGTTAAGAGAATTTTATCTAGGGTTTTAATCCTTTTGGACTTTAACTTATTTGGACTTTACTTCCAAGAGGGGGGAATCTAATTTTTTTTAATATAATTTCTCCATAGAATTTGATTATGGGGTGTGAAGTATCTTATTACTAGGATGTTATTTGGAGTATTTTTATGTCATCACTTGGTACCGTTGTGGAATCCCTAATGAGCTATATGCATATTGTAGCCATGAACATGCACTGCTCAGATCTCCATCTGCAGGAAGTTCAATGGACTGACAGTCTCTGCATCCACCACTATGTTTACACTAAGGCCAGCTTTCCAACCAGCTACTCCCAGCCAACAACTGAGGGTGGTTAGAGTATTAAATAAAGTAGGTTAGGAAATAAGTAAAGAATTTGTTTTCATCCTGGGACACAAGGTCACCTTTAAGTTAATTTATTTAATGTACTCATCTGGCCTGTTTCAGAACATTCAGTATATCAGGGGGACCCATAGAAGAGCATGACTAACTCCCCTGGTGGAACAACCGTATGAAAGTAAGAGCTGTGCTGTCCTGAAAATCTGCNAGAATTTGTTTTCATCCTGGGACACAAGGTCACCTTTAAGTTAATTTATTTAATGTACTCATCTGGCCTGTTTCAGAACATTCAGTATATCAGGGGGACCCATAGAAGAGCATGACTAACTCCCCTGGTGGAACAACCGTATGAAAGTAAGAACTGTGCTGTCCTGAAAATCTGCTCATCTTTTCCCCTCAAGGGCACAGCCAGAGAGCCTGGTTGATTAGAAGTTAAATGGTCAAGCCCAGTGGATTAAGAGAACAAATGTCTGGGAAATGTTTAGGGGTACAACTTTCTTCCTCTTATTCTGATTTTAGAAGAAGCTTTATTTCATTTTAGAAGGAGCGTCACTAATATAGTACCCTTTGTCCACTCTCTGTCATCTCATCTTTTCCCCTCAAGGGCACAGCCAGAGAGCCTGGTTGATTAGAAGTTAAATGGTCAAGCCCAGTGTATTAAGAGAACAAATGTCTGGGAAATGTTTAGGGGTACAACTTTCTTCCTCTTATTCTGATTTTAGAAGGAGCTTTATTTCATTTTAGAAGGAGCGTCACTAATCTAGTACCCTTTGTCCACTCTCTGTCGACCCCTGTTTCCTTCCACAGGGAAAGAGGGAGTGGTTTTCTTCCTGATGAGTTAGAAGAATTTTTAAATGCTTATCTCTGCTCCTTCCTGTTTCATTTTAACTTGGGATCCACAGACAGCACGCCCTCTATCCTGCTCCTTCATGCTGTAGGATTACAGTGTTGGGCTCCTGTGGGGCGGGGATGTGGGGGACAAGCAGGTTCCACTGGGGTTGCATGTGGGGAAGCCTATAATGGTGATACATCTAAGCCACATATATAATTCTGGTCTTTAAAAGTTTAGCAGATGATACTTTCATCACCATCTGTCTTCTCCTTTTCTGCCCCATAATTGGTGCTGAACTCTGGTATGGAGATTGATTATATATATTATATCTCTCCCTTTTTGACTTCCCTGGTGGCTCAGACAGTAAGGCGTCTGTCTACAATGTGGGAGACCTGGGTTCGATCCCTGGGTCGGGAAGATTCCCCTGGAGAAGAAAATGGCATTCCACTCTAGTACTATTGCCTGGAAAATCCCATGGACAGAGGACCCTGGTAGACTACAGTCCATGGGGTCGCAAAGAGTCGGACACGACTGAGCAACTTCACTTTCACTTTCACTTTTTATCTAGGAGGAAACTGAGATACAGTGAGATGAGCAATATTCTCAAGATCATACAGCTAACAAGTGGCAGAGTAACAATTCAAGCAAAAGTCGAGTTCTTAGCTTCTATGCTTTCTCATTTTGTCATTTCTTATTACAGTTCTATTTCCATGATGAAAGTTTTTGATGCACATGAATTGGAAACATTAAACTAGTGAAGCCTTTGACTGTGTGGATCACAATAAACTGTGGAAAATTCTGAAAGAGATGGAAATACCCGACCACCTAACCTGCCTCTTGAGAAATCTGTATGCAGGCCAGGAAGCAACAGTTAGAACTGGACATGGAACAACAGACTGGTTCTGAATAGGAAAAGGAGTGCATCAAGGCTGTATATTGTCAGCCTGCTTATTTAACTTATATGCAGAGTACATCATGAGAAACGTTGGACTGGAAGAAACTCAAGCTGGAATCAAGATTGCTGGGAGAAATATCAATAACCTCAGATATGCAGATGACACCACCCTTATGGCAGAAAGTGAAGAGGA
>SJYX01018177.1:33172-64037 GCA_006410675.1 Oreotragus oreotragus | reverse complement strand
CCACTCCAGTATTCTTGCCTGGAGAATCCCATGGATGGAGAGATGTGTATAAGAGACAGCTTTTGAACTGTGGTATTGGAGAAGACTCTTGAGAGTCCCTGGACTGCAAGGAGATCCAACCAGTCCATCCTAAAAGAGATCAGCCTGAGTATTCATTGGAAGGACTGATGTTGAAGCTGAAACTCCAATACTTTGGCCACCTGATGTGAAGAGCTGACTCATTTGAAAAGACCCTGATGCTGGGAAAGACTGAAGGTGAGAAGGGAAGGGATGACAGAGGATGAGATGATTGGATTGCATCACCGACTCAATGGATATGAGTTTGGGTGAACTCCGGGAGTTGGTGATGGACAGGAAGGCCTGGCGTGCTGCAGTCCATGAGGTCACAAAGAGTCAGACAGGACTGAAAGACTGAACTGAACTGAACTGAACCTGAAACTTTGTACGCATTAAACAACTCTCCATTTCCTGCTCCCTCCTGCCCCTTGTAGCCACTGTTCGACTTTCTGTTTCTATGAATTTCACGCATCTGTGCTGCATGCTAACTCGGTTCAGTCATGTTCAACTCTGTGCAACCCTATGGACTGTAGCCGTCAGGCTCCTCTGTCCATGGAGTTTTCCAGGCTAGAATACTGGAGTGGGTTGCCAGGACCTCCTCCAGGGGATCTTCCCGACCCAGAGTTTGAAACCACATCTCTAATGTCTCTTGCATTGACAGGCGGGCTCTTTAAAAACACTAGCACAACCTAGGAAGTGCCACTCATCCAGTACTTCAAATAAGTGGAATGATACAATATTCTTCCTTTTATGCCTGGTTTATGAAACATATTTTAAAAATATCCCCTCAAAGTTCCTAAGGAACATGTCATACATGCCCCAGCTCATGTCTCAACTAGATCTGCAAGTAAACCAACCACATGCTACTTATCCACCACTGGTTCTGATTTTCCCTTTGAGGGAGATGAGTGCAGTCAAGGGGAAGGCATCTACCTTCTCACTTTCCATTGTGTTTGCTGCTGCTACCAATTTGCCTCCTCTGCTCCACAACTTTGATCACTACTCCCAGCGTTAGCTCTGTTTAATTGCACCACAGCCCTGTTTAACCCCAAAGTGGAATGAAATTGCTGTTCTAAAGAGTGAAATGTTTTTCAACAAACCATAGGTAGTCTGGCATCTAAACAAGTGTGTCTCACTTGTTTCTCACTCTGTGATAAAATCTACCTCAGCCTCCCTCACCTGCCTGGTGTGTGCCCCGAGATATCCCCTTCTGCTACCCACTACCGCTCTGCTCTCACCTACATCCTGCTCTGCTTTCCCAGCACCTCTGCCCTCCCCTGGGATTAGGGCCTATTTCATCATTCCCTCTCTATTCAAAGTTATCATCCATCTGTCTAGGGTCTCGATCATTAGTTCCCATGGTTGTCATTATCCTTTATCCTGGAAGGTCTAAGAGTCTTCAGGTAGGGCTTCTGTGGTGGTCCAGTAGCTAAGAAGCCATCTGCCAATGCAGAGGACACATGTTCGATCCTGGTTCAGGAAGATCCAACATGCCACTCAGGGCCACTAAGCCCGTGCCCCTCATCTACTGAGCTTGGGCTCTAAAACCCATGAGTTGCAAACTACTGAAGTGCATACACCCTAGAGCCCATGATCCACAGAGAAGCCCAAGCACCACGACTAGAGAGTAGCCCCTGATCACCAGAACTAGAGAAAGCCCGTGCACAGCCATGATGATCCAGCGCAGTCAAAGATAAATAAATACATAAATATAATAAATAGATATAAAAACTTGTAAAGAGCCCTCATCCAATCAGACCCCTGGTGGCAGCGCTGACCTCCCAGAACTCTCACGGTAACATGCAGTTGAGCCTCACCATGACCCTTGGAATGCATGAATTTTATTTTTGAAAGAGATAAAGGAGGGGCAAGTTGAAGAGTATGGTTCAATGACCAGACACTGTCAGAGGGCTTTGCTGAAAGGCTATTGCCAACTATAGAGGGTCAAAAACTATCCTCAGGGTCTGAAAGTGAACACCGAACAGGAGGAAAGTATATTTTGCTTTGACAAAATCAGATCCTAATTGCTTCATCTACTAGGTGGGTGACCTTTGAAAATGATTTAATCTGGATAACCCACAGTTTTCTTATTTGAAAAATTGAAAAATATAGTACAAAGCATATAGGGTCTATCCTATATGTATTCATATTGGCTGTGAGAAACAGAAATACAATATAAACAGTTTCAACAATATTCTTTTATTTTTCTTTCACACCAAAGTCCTGAAGTAGAAACTCCAGAGCTGTTCCACAGTGTTCTCAGGGACCCAGGGTCACCTCACTGCTCTCCATACCTTCTCTGTGGTCTCATGGTCCTCGATTGTGACTAGACTGGCAACCATTGCAGCTATCTTCCATGAAACAGGCTGGGCAAAGGGATGAAGAAGGGTAAAGGGCATGTACCATCTGTCTTTTGAAGAAAATTGCCAGAAGCTGCCATACAATATTTTTGCTTACATCTCATTGACAAGAATGTAGTCACACAATCACATCTAATCTGCAACGGAGGCTGAGAAATTCCAGGCAACCCTGTGCACAACTAAAAATCAGGAATCCTATGGCCATGAATGAGGAACAAGGTGGGTTTGGAGGGGGAGCATTCTGAGGCTCTGTTACATGAGTTACTTATTGTAAAGATTAATGTGCTCCATCAATAAATGTTGGCTGTTTTTAAGAGACTTCCTTGAGGGATTGCTAAGGAGTAACTCAGGGAAGCAGAAATAAGTGTCCCCAAATGAAAGGGCTTCCCAGGTAGCTCAGACGGGCGGGAGACCTGGGTTTGATCCCTGGGTCGGGAAGATCCCCACATAAAGAGAAGATGTACCTTTCATTTACCCTTTGTTGAGATAATGACTCACCCAGACATTGTAGCCTATGAGGTGCTAACTTAAAATTTTCAAAGTTGTTATCTCCTTTATTTCATAGGGCTCTGCTCACTTTGAAGGTATCTTACTGACTCACTCTGAGCCAACCAGTGCCTGCCTAGATATATCAATATCAAAAGACCAAAGATTTTGTAAAAGATTTTCAAAAGACCCAGGTCCAGTTCCTGATGGGGAAGATCCCCTGGAGAAGGAAATGCAACCCACTCCTATATTCTTGCCTGGTGAATCCCATGGACAGAGGAGCCTGCAGACTATATAGTAGATAATGACTCACCCAGACATTGTAGCCTATGAGGTGCTAACTTAAAATTTTCAAAGTTGTTATCTCCTTTATTTCATAGGGCTCTGCTCACTTTGAAGGTATCTTACTGACTCACTCTGAGCCAACCAGTGCCTGCCTAGATATATCAATATCAAAAGACCAAAGATTTTGTAAAAGATTTTCAAAAGACCCAGGTCCAGTTCCTGATGGGGAAGATCCCCTGGAGAAGGAAATGCAACCCACTCCTATATTCTTGCCTGGTGAATCCCATGGACAGAGGAGCCTGCAGACTATATAGTCTTGGGGTCACAAGAGTTGGACACGACTTAACGACTAAACAACCACCACTACATTCCTCCCAAAGCCTCTGATCACATTCAGTGGATGATCAAGGCACTGGAAGAACTGATCGATCAGTTGCGCACAACTAGGACAGAATTCTCGAACTGTAGAGACGTGGAGGTCAGATTCCAGTCTCGTAGCCTTTAAGAGTCTATGTTAGCAGAACTACTTCCCATCTTTTCCTGTTGAAAATATTACATTGATCCCAATATATAAAACTGGTAACAGTAGAGCTGGTCTGATTAAAGGTGGGGAGAGCCCCAAACCCAGTCCACCCTTCTTGCCTCTTACCAAACACCTTCAATCCTTACATGTGGAGTCCTTTGGTATCTCCAAGAAGCGCCAGGGCTCGTTCCACCAACCTCAGTTTGAATGTCCTTATTCTGATCCATTCTCTTGCTTTAAGAGCTGGTCATGTGAAAGGGAAAGGAAAAAGTTTGAGAGTCAGACAGTCCAGGTGTCACACGTTGAGATATTACTAGTTGTGTGACTCTTGGGCCTCAATTTTCACATTTGTAAAACGGAGTTGATGAAAGCTGCTTTCCTGCGTTCTAATAAGATTTAAAGTGAGTTTATTAATATAAAGTTCCCAGCACAGAGCAGCTTCTCAATAAATGCTAGCTCCATTTCTTCTTTTCCCTCCCCTTAAGGTAGGATGATAGCTAGCACATCTTTAACATAGTTTAACATCTTTTCCCCACCACGCTGAGCATTGTGCGTGTAGATGAGTGTGCCTTTATGCATGTGTCTAGAAACATACCGGTCACCTCTGGAGAGTTACTGGCAGCTAACGATTACTGTAGTGTGTGAAAACTGTCCTCAGGCATTAATTAAGTTAATGAAAGTACTATCAGATAAGACTGGGATAGTATAGAATGAACGAATTGGCTTTTTACATTGTGTGCCTTTATGCGTGTGTCTAGAAACATACCGGTCACCTCTGGAGAGTTTTCAGTACTGGCAGCTAACGATTACTGTAGTGTGTGAAAACTGTCCTCAGGCATTAATTAAGTTAATAAAAGTACTATCAGATAAGACTGGGATAGTATAGAATGAACGAATCGGCTTTTTACATTTTTTTTTTTTTTCCCCACAACGTGTGGCATGTGGAATCTTAATTCCCCTAGAAGGGGCTGAACCTGTGGCCCCTTCAGTGGAAGCAGGGTCTGAACCACTGGATCACCTGTGGAGTCTTAACTACTGGGCTACCACTGGAAATCCCTGTTTGAAAATATTAATCAAAAAATTGAATCTATTAATATTAGCCTGGCTATCACAATAAAGAATATGAATGTTTTTGAAGAAATAAAGAATAATTTCTCCTACCCACCTATTTGGGCAGAGCAGCCAGAGCATCCTCATGCTCAGTATAAGGCACTTTGGATCACTTTATATAAAAGTGAAGGGGAGGGGCCAGTCAGGCTAGAGACCAGCACCTTAGTATGGGGTTCATGAATCCCAGCACATAGAGGATGGCTCAGGCCTGGCATCCAAGGGAGCTTACTCATTCTAGAATCAGAGAGCAGGGCACAGTGAGTAATGGTTGTTGAAGGCAGAATGATGGCCCCCAAAGACATCCACATGCTATCTCTGGAACCTATGGATATGTAATATGACATGGCAAGTGGGAATTCTGGAATTAAGGCAAGATTGCAAATGGAATTAAGGTTGCTAACTGGCTGACCTTAAAATAAGGAGATTATCCTGTATTACTCAGATGGGCCCAATGTAATCATAGGGTCTTGAGTGTGGAAGAGGAAGAATCAGAAGAACACTGTTTGATGGAAGCAGAGGCTGGAACATTTCAGTGTGAAGACTCAACCTGACATTGCTGGCTTTAAAGATGGAAGAGGGCTAAGAACCAAAAACTGCAGGTGGTCTTTAGAAGCTGGAAAAGGTAAGGAAACATTGCCCCCTCTAAGGCCTCTAGAAAGGAAGAAAACCCTGCTGACACCTTGATTTTTGCCCAGTGAGATCTATTTTGGTTTTCTAAACTGCAGAACTCTAAGGTAATAAATTTGTGTTGTTTAAGCCACCAAAGTTGTAATAATTTGACACAGAAGCAGTTGGAAACTAATACACTGGGTGATGGGCAAACCCTGGGAGATTACACAAGGCAGTGGTAGGCGGGAGGCATCCATGAGCCCAGCTGTGGGAAACAAATATCACAGAAGCTGGGGAGATGAAGCCCAATGTTGTCAAGGCTTACAATAGCTTAATCGCCATCTCTCTGGGTCATTGATTCATTTCTTGGGTAAGTTGGAGATGGCTACCCCTTACCCCTTCAAGCCTGCTGAAGTAGGGCAAGAGGAAATATGGGCACACTTTCCCAAAGTGAGCCTTCGGTGCCTTTTTTAATCAGTCACCGAATGATCTCGGGAATGAATGGTCTCCAGAGGCCCCGCTCTGGCCCCTGCTGGGCAATCCTGCAGGTGTCCTGACACTTCCACAGTCAGGATCGCTTCTCAGGCCCAGGCTCCCATGTCCCGGTGAGTGCCTGTCTTCCTCTTACAGAGTCTTCAAATTCTGTATGTTTTGCTTTCACCCTCAGAGCTGAGAAGAAAAGGAAACATCTCACCAGGTGCAAGAAAATACCACAAGATGATAGTATTATGAATAATAGCAATAGATAACATTTGAGTTTCCTAAGCACGCTTCACAAAAACATCATAGACCTCACTTCTTTTAATGATTGTGAGAATCATAATCCGATAGAGTGCATGCCATTAATATCTGTATCTTACGCATAAAAGAACTAAAATCCAGAGAGATTAAAGAGCCTGCCCCAAACCACAGACCTAGAACATGGTAACTCAGTTCAGTCTTACTCCAAAGCCCATGCCTTCAGGTACTTTATCACAGTCCTCCAAGGCCTTGAGTACCACACTGCTCCAGAACCCACTGCAGAGTGGGAAGCCCCAGCTTCCTGTGGTCCTCCCAATACCAGGGCAGAGATTTTGACTGAAAACCACTTCCAATAATAAAATAATAAACCTGGTTCAGATATCTAATGTTCTTTCAACTCTAACTCTCATTCCACACTGGTGCACTGAGTGACTTTCCCTTCCTAGGTTCCCAGTCAATATATCCATGTCTCCCCGGGCTAACTTCCTTTTCCCTATTTCCTCACAAACCACATCTGCTATGACTTGTGTGTGAGAGAAAGGAAAAAGGAGCTGGGGAGAGGAAGATGAATTGGGCTGGGCAGGTAGAGGGCTAAGAGTCCTGAGCCCTGTGTGAGAATGGGCAATGCTGGTGCCCAAAGACTAGAAGCTGAAGGCTGGAGTCCTTTAGTTCAGACTTAAGACGAGCTCCCAGCTCAGGCAGCATACCCCATGCCTCCTCTTCCCTGTACGCCTTGACTCTATTCCTGCTTGGGTTTCCCAGATCCATCTTACCAGAGGTAAAGAGGTAAGCCATAGAAGAGAACATGAAGAAAAATGAAGAAAAGAGGCAGAGAGATTCAGTCAAATGCTTCTCTGTTCGGTTTCATGTACAGTTTCTTGACTGCTTACCCCCCACATCTCCTCCTCAGCTGAAAAGCTCTACCCCTGCTATACTGGCCCCTGCTTCATACCAGCAGGGATTCCATTCTGTCACTGGCCTATGTCCGAGCTCTTTCTCCCTAGGGAAAATAGATGGCAATCTAGGAGGCCAGGCATTCACTGAACAAAATCATGAGCAACATTGAGCCGACAGTGTTCTAGGCACAGGTGATAGAAAGATGAACAAGAAGGCTGTTCCCATCAAAATGAATCTTTCAGGAACAGTCTTACTATGTAAAGCCTTTCCAAAGCAGAGTCAGTCAGACACTCAGAGCTACCTTAAGGGTCTAGGCTTTGAAACAGACTGAAACTCAATATAAGCTCTAAAATTCCTTAAGCCTGGCAACTTGGACCCTCCAGGTGTATGCTTTCTTTCTTTCTTTTTTTTTTTTTTTGAGTATAATTGCTTTAAATGGTGTGGTAGCTTATGTATACATACATTCCCTCCCTCTGAGCCTCCCTCCTGCCCCCCTCATCCCACCCCTCTAGGTCATCACAGAAGAGCAAGCCGAGCTCCCTGTGCTATACAGACACTTCCCACGAGCTATTTTACACACGGTAGTGTCTATATATATATGTCAGTCTTACTCTGTCAACTCATCCCACCCTCCCCTTCAAACCCCCATGTTCACAAATGTGTTCTCTATGTCTGCATCTCTATTCCCGCCCTGAAAATAGGTTGATCAATACCATTTTCCAGATTCCATATATATGCATTAATATATGATATTTGTTTTTCTCTTTCAGATTTTGTATCATAGACTCTAGGTTCATTCACATCACTACAAGTGTATGCTTGATCTTGTAAGAACACAAGTCATCATACAAGATAAAAGTTTCATCTTAGATGCCAACTCTGATGGACTGGTAGTGATTGCCTGGAGTCCTGTGTTAAAGATCAGGAAACTCCATTTGGGCTCCAGCGGGAAAACGGGTTGTGATAGAGCAGCCATGTCGGCCACATATATTTAAGGAATGGTGATGGTAAATGTGCTATGATTACAAGCCCAGCCTACGCTGGATGATCTTATGTTTTTCACAGTTGTTTCATACCTGTTCATTTCCCACCTAGGCAACAAGGTGTAGGGAAACAATGTCATAGAGTGGAAGGAGCACCAGAAGCTGAGCAGAAGAGCTTTTCTTTCTCTTCTGAAAGGATGGGATGGAATGAACACAGGTGTCTAGAATCAGAGAGACAAGACTTTGCAGCTGGGCTCTCCACGCTCCTGCAAGTTGTCTGATCCTACACAGATCACAGTTGATTCTTGTTTTTCATGGTAGTTATGTTCTATAAATCTCTGCAAACACTGAATTAGTAAATATGAAACTGTTACTCATAAGGGAAATACAGGGTTAGGTTCTTGCACGTCTCCAGTGAAACATTTTCACAACCAATTAATATATAACTATGTAACTTCATTCTATGTATGCTTCTGCTTGCATGCGTGAGAGCTCAGTTGCTCAGTTGTGTCTGACTCTTTGTAACCCCACAGACTGCAGCCCGCCAAGCTCCTCTGTCGATGGAATTTTCCACGCAAGAATACTGGAGTGAGCTGCCATGGCCTCCTTCAGGGGATCTTCACAACCCAGGGATCGCACCTGCGTCTTGTGTCTCCTACATTGGCAGGCGGATTTTTTACTACTACCACAAGGAAAGCCCTTGGAAGCCCATGCTTCTGCTTAAAGGCACCTTATTAAACATGTATTAGTGACTGATTAACACTGAACCCACAGCCAACAACACTGTAACTCATGCCCGAACAAAGCTCATCTAAAACGTTTCCTCTGTAAGGCATATCACAGCTGCTTGAACTTAGGAACACTAGGTAGCACTTTAACAATATGATTACAGGCCATTTTAAACAGTAAAATCACAAATAAACAGCACAAAAAAGTGAAAAATGTGATGCTAACTAAATTACGAAAGGGAAACTTATTTACAGCATAAGAGCTGACACAAGAAGGGAGAGCATCGCCTTGCTTGCCTCAGCTGGGAATGTGCAAGTTGGAGAAATCAGGTTTTTTCACTGCCTTGCGCTGTCTGTGAATGACTAAAGTGCCGAGAGGATTGATTTGGGCTTACAAATAAATTTTAGTAAGAAAGTTTGCAAATATGGAACCCACAAATAATGAAGACAGACTGTACTTATCCTCTGTGAACCTCAGTGATAGTACCTCCTTCACACTGCAGATTAAATAAGAGAAGGTACATAAAGTGCCTCACATGATTCCAATTAGCTCTTCTTTATTCAAAATAGGCGCATTCACATTTGTACCTTGTCTGCCGTGCTTGATCTGCAGAGATAAGTAGATACTATGAGATTTCCTCGGAGAAGGCAATGGCACCCCACTCCAGTACTCTTGCCTGGAAAATCCCATGGACGGAGGAGCCTGGTAGGCTGCAGTCCATGGGGTCGCTAAGAGTTGGACACGACTGAGCGACTTCACTTTCACTTTTCACTTTCATGCACTGGAGAAGGAAATGGCAACCCACTCTAGTGTTCTTGCCTGGAAAATCCCAGGGACGGCGGAGCCTGGTGGGCTGCTGTCTACGGGGTCGCAGAGAGTCGGACACGACTGATGCGACTTAGCACAACAGCAGCATGAGATTTCCTGACAATATGCCATCTTTATCCCTGGAGGATAAATCAAAAATTACTCAGTGTCCATCAACAAATGTAGAATACGTATATACAATGTAATATCTCAGCCATTAAAAAGAATGAAAAGTTATTTGCAATAATGTAGATGGACCTAAAGGGTACTATGCTTAGTGATACGTCAGACTCATACTCTTTGTTGTCACTTATATGTAGAATCTTAAAAAAATAAAAGAATGAATATAACAAAACAGAAACAAACTCACAGATATAGAAAATAAACTAGTGGTTACAAATGGGGAGGGGGGAGGGGGTTAGGACAACGGTATGTGGTTAAGAGGTACAAAAACTACTGTGTATAAAATAGATAAATAAGGATATATTGTACAGCACAAGGAATTATAGCCATTATTTTATAATAACTTTAAATGGAGTATAATGTATAAAACTACTGAATCACTAAGCTGTACACCTGTAACTAATGTAATATTGTAAATCAACTATACTTCAACTTAAAAAAACAAAGAAGGTATTTTGAACACCTAAAGGAGGTATTTTGGGGACACTAACATGCAGGGGTCAGCCTAGCCAGGACACCTGGGGATGGGACTGAAACAGGAAAATTACATATAGTCCCAGCTCATACAGAGTGGCACCATCTGCCATCATCTGCTCCTCTCTGATCGTCTGCTATACTTCTCAGCTTCTCTCAGCAGACAGGTTTCTTTTTGGGGACACTAACATGCAGGGGTCAGCCTAGCCAGGACACCTGGGGATGGGACTGAAACAGGAAAATTACATATAGTCCCAGCTCATACAGAGTGGCACCATCTGCCATCATCTGCTCCTCTCTGATCGTCTGCTAAACTTCTCAACTTCTCTCAGCAGACAGGTTTCCTCTGCTTTTTCTGGCTTCCTTACACCTTCATAGTCTTGGCTCATGTGTGATTCTGGTTTCCATGGAGTCGGTTCCTGCCTAACTCCACGTGGCTGGTGCACACACCTGTAGTCTTTGCCTGTCTAGCACCATCCTCCCACTTCTGGTAACAGAGTAGCTGACTGTACATGAGGTTCCAGGATTCGCATGTGACCCAGGCCTGGTCATTGACTCTGTCTCTCCTGAGAATTTGGTGCTTCCTCGGTTATCTTCTGTCACGTCTGTCATTAGTCTGTGTATCTTTTGGCTGCCTCCTGGTTTTTGTTTGCTCAGAGCATTTGTTTATTCATGGTTTCTGCTTACTCATGAAGTCTGGATACTGCCTTCTCTCCGTGTCTGCTCTCACTGATGATGATGATAATCATGATTTTTGTCTCCCCAATTCTGATTCCTGGAATAAAAAAATCACTGGCACAGTTAATTGCCATTTATTAGGGCAAAACTTTCATGTCAGGACACCCTAAAGGCTAATGCCCAGCTTACTGCTCAGCTGCTCCCAGGTAAAGCGCCTGTCATTGTCCAACAAGCTGGACAGGACTGTAGAGGTAAGAAGGGTCTATACGCTATTAAAAGTGGTCACCTATGTTTAAAATTTTATATCAAGCTGGTTATCCAGATACCTATCCTTTTCTGTCACCCCAAATCCAATCTATGAAGAAATTCTATTAGCTGTGGTTTCAAAATATGTTTAGAATCTGAACCCTTCTCACCTTTCCCACTTCAATCACTTTGCTCCAACTGCACTGCCTCTCACTTGCATTGCTTCAGTAGTTACTTGCTTCTATACATAACCCATTCCCAACATAGGAGCCAGAGTGATTCTTCTTCTTCTTCTTCTTCTTTTTTTGGCTGCGCTGGGCCTGAGTTGCATGATGTGGGATCTCTAGTTGTGGTACACAAACACTTAGTTTCAGCATGAAGGATTGAGTTCCCTGATCAGGGATTGAACCTGGGCCCCCTGCATTGGGAGCATGGAGTCTTAGCCACTGGACCACCAGGGAAGTCCCCCAGAGTGATTCTTTTAAACCTAAATCAGTTCGTGTCATTCCTTTGCTTCATATATGGCAACGGCTCCCCATCTCACCGGAGCAAGAGCTAAAGACCTAGCCCTCATTATACTCTGACCTCATCGCTACCGCTTTCCCCCCTGCTCATTCTGCTTCAGCCACACTTGCTTTTCCTCCTGCTTTTCTTTTCTTTTTCCTTCTCGCTTTTCCTCTGATATTCCAGACATGCTCCCACCATAGGGCCTTTGCTCTAGCTGCCCCATCTGTCTGAGGCACACTTCCTAAATTTACTGACTTGACTAACCCTTTTAGGTCTTTACTTAAATCTCATTTTCTCCACAAGGCCTATCTGACCAATCTATTCAATGCTCTAACTATAGTATTAAATGCATTATAGTAAGTTCTGCAGTAGTAAATACTGTGCGTGCGTGCGTGCATACTCAGTCACTTCAGTAGTGTTCGACTCTTTGCAACCCCGTGGACCACAGCCCATCAGGTTCCTCTGTCCGTGGGGATTCTCCAGGCAAGAATACTACGGTGGGTTGCCATGCCCTCCTCCAGGGGATCTTCCCGATCCAGGGATCGAATACAGGTCTCCTGCATCTCCTGCATGGTAGGCAGATTCTTTACCACTGAGCCACTGGGGAAGCCCGTAGTAAATACTATATATGAAAGTGAAAGTTGCTGTCATGCCCGACTCTTTGCGACCCCATGGACTATACAGTATATGTGTATATACCATATATAGTTCCCCACGTATCCATTCCCTCTTACTCGGCTGTACTTTCTGTTCCTGCACTTATCACTTTCTTAATGTGGGAGAACTGGGTTCAATCCCTGGGTTGGGAAGATGGCCTGGGGAAGGGATAGGCTAACCACTCCAGTATTCTAGTCTGGAGAATTCCATGGACTGTATAGTCCATGGGGTCACAAAGAGTTGGGCACGACAGAGTGACTTTCACATCACATATAAATTACGCTCATTATTTATTACCTGTCTCCTCCTGCTAAAATGTAAGCTCCACAAAGACAGAACTCTTTGTCTATTTTGTTCCCTTATGTATACTAAGAATTTAGAACAGTGCCTGGCCTAAGCACTCCAAAAATATTTGCTGAATTGAAGTGAATTCCTCGGGAGGGAGCTATAAACATGGTAGGCACACTAAGGCTTTTCTATGCAATATAAAATATCTCTTTCAGTGATATTTATACATATATGTATAGAGAAAATGTCTGTGTTCAATAATCTAAGCTCCCATTCAAGAATCTAGAAAAAGTACAAATTAAATCCAAAGCAAAAAGAAGGGAATAACAAAGAGAATAAATCAATGAATTTGAAAGAAATACTATGAACAGCTCTATACACATAACTTTGACAACTTAGGTGAAATGAACCAGTTCCTTGAAAAACACAAACTAACACAACTCACCCCATATGAAGTAGGTCATTTGAATAGCACTATTCAAGAAAATAATCCTATTAATTAAATTCACTACTTGCCTATCAGAATGGGTAAATAAAAAGTAAGGATGCACAGAAATCAGACCACTCATACATCATGGGTGGGACTACAAAATGGAAAGGCCACTTTGGAAAGCAGTTTGACAATATCTTTGAGAACTAAACGTGCAACCACCTTACAACCAAGCAACTGCCCACCTGGGTGTAAATGCCAGAGAAATTTTATATTCACCCAAAAATATGTACATTAATGTTTATAGCAGCTTTATTTGAGTAGCCAAAAGCTAGAAACCCTGATGTACTTCAAGGGGTGAAGGTTTAAACAAATTGGGTGTATCCATTCATGGAATATTCAACAATAATGAAATAATGCATTATTATAAAATCTGGATCAATCTCCAGAGAATTATGCTGAGTGAGAAAAGCAAAAAATACATAATGCATGATTCCATTTGCAGAACATTCTTGAAATGATAGAATTATAGAAGTGGAGAACAAACTGATGGCTGCCAGAGGTAACGGCCTGGGCTGGAGTGAGGAGAGTGACAGAAAGGTGAATATGGTTATAACAGGGCAACACAGAGATCCTCCTGGTGATGAAAATGTTCTGTATCAATACCAATCTCCTAGTTGTGACACTGAACTATACTTTTGCGTGATGTTAACAGTAGGGGGAAATGGGTGTTACTAGTCAGGGTTCTCTTGAAAAACAGAGCCAGGAAGATGTATAGATATAGATTATAGGTACAGATATATAAATAGACACAGACATAGACACAGACAAAGATATAGAGATATATAAGAAGAGATTTGTTGTAGGAACTGGTTCACACGGTTGTGGAAACTGAAAGTCCCATGATCTGCTGTCAGCAAGCTGAGAACCAGGAAACCCAGTGGTATAATTCAGTCCAAGTACTAAGGCCTGAGAACCAGGAAGGTCAATAGTGCAAGTACAAGTTCAAAGGCCTGAGAATCAGGAGACCAATAGTATAAGCCTCAATGTTAGTCCAAAGTCCCGAGAACCAGGAGCACCACGGTCCAAGAGCAGGAGAAGATGGATGTCCCAGCTCAAGTAAACTAATTCACCCTTCCTCACTCTTCCTTCACCTCCTTTTTCTATTCAGGCTCTCAGTGGATTGGATGATGTCTACCTGCATTGGTAAGGATGATCTTTTTTACTCAGTCAAATGATTCAAATGCTAATCACTTCTGGAAATACACTCCTAGACACACCTAGAAATAATACCTTACCAATTATCTGTTGCATTGGAGAAGGAAATGGCAACCCACTCCAGTGTTCTTGCCTGGAGAATCCCAGGGACGGGAGAGCCTGGTAGGCTGCAGTCTATGGGATCACACAGAGTCGGATACAACTGAAGTGATTTAGCAGCAGCAGCAGCAACTATCTGGCATCCCTTAATCCCATCAAGTTGATATATAAAATTAACTACACACTGGGTAAAAGGTAAAAGGGATCTTTCTGTATTATTTCTTACAACTGCATGTGAATTTATGATTATCTGCAAATAAAAGATGAAATTTAAAAATCTTTCTATTTTAAGATACCATGGACTACATTTAATAATAGCTATTTGCGGGGTAGGGGAGAAAGAGAAATACTTTATTAAATTTAATCACTGATTGTAAAACTGTATCTCATTTTAGAAATGTCAAAATGTGGAAAAAGGTACATCTTAGACTAGGAAATATATTAAATGTTCATGTTTATTTGTATAATTAATTATACACTTCAGACATAGGAAANTCTTATACACATCTGGGTAGTGGAGAAAGAGAAATACTTTATTAAATTTAATCACTGATTGTAAAACTGTATCTCATTTTAGAAATGTCAAAATGTAGAAAAAGGTACATCTTAGACTAGGAAATATATTAAGTGTTCATGTTTATTTGTATAATTAATTATACACTTCAGATATAGGAAACCACGTGGAAGTAAAAATACCAAAATAACAGCAACCAACTATCAATGGTAAGATTTTAGGCATTCTCTCTCTTTTTTTTTAGCTTATCTGCACTGTCTCATTTTTCTACAATGAACACATATTACTTGTATAATTTTCAAAGCACAGCATATTTTTTTCACAGTTTATTTTTAGGATATGACTTAGCTCAGCCCTTAATCCATTGCTCAAAAACCTACAACCTTAGATGTCCATCAGCAGACGAATGGATAAGAAAGCTGTGGTATGTATACACAATGGAATATTACTCAGCCATTAAAAAGAATACATTTGAATCAGTTCTAATGAGGTGGATGAAACTGGAGCCTGTTATACAGAGTGAAGGAAGCCAGAAAGAAAAACACCAATACAGTATACTAATGCATATATGTGGAATTTAGAAAGATGGTAATGATAACCCAGTATGCGAGACAGCAAAAGAGACACAGAGGTATAGAACAGTCTTCTGGACTCTGTGGGAGAGGGAGAGGGTGGGATGATTTGGGAGAATGGCATTGAAACATATATAATATCATATATGAAGTGAATCGCCAGTCCAGGTTCAATGCATGATACTGGATGCTTGGGGCTGGTGCACTGAGACGATCCAGAGGGGTGGTACGGGGAAGGAGGAGGGAGGGGGGTTCAGGATGAGGAACACGTGTATACCTGTGGCAGATTCACGTTGATGTGTGGCAAAACCAGCACAATATTGTAATTAGCCTCCAATTAAAATAAATAAATTTATATTTAAAAAACCTACAACCAATCCCAAAATAACTAGTTTTTCAGTCTATTCACATCATAAAAATCAGTATCTCCCAAAGCAGCCCAGACAACTGTAATTATTGGAAATAAGCGCTATTGCAAGCAAAGGTCTGTACTGCCTGTGCCTTCAGAGGGCTTAAGGACATGGATTTGGTTCCAGTACAGATCAATTAACCTGGCTTACTCATAGAGGAAAAAGTAAAGGTACACCACCCACATGATTCACAAGGGCCAGGCACTACTCAAACATTATCCACAAGAGACACAAACATGTGAAAGCAAATGCGATGCAAATCCATCTCTGCTAAGCAGCCCTTCTCACACTGGGCAATTCCTCATTTCCTCAAATGGTCAGCAGAAAACATAAGCAGATTCTAAAATAGTTGTCACAATCAACAGCCAGAAACTAAGGTGTAAAAAAGCACTCACATTTGCAACCCAAACACCAAATCCCCATTATTTACCTACAATACTTACACAAACACACACCAAGAGCTATAAAGAAAACTACACAACCCTAATAACACATTGAAAGAAAACCAGGCTAGATGGAGAGCTATTTCTGCTCATAATTGGAAAGACTAAACAAATGATATGGTCATACTTCCCATTGACAAATTTAATGCAATGCTAATTAAAGAGGCATCTTCTGTGGTGGCTCAGTGGTAAAGAATCCACCTGCCAATTCAGGAGAAGTGGGTTCAATTGCTGGGTCAGGAAGATCCCCTGGAGAAGGAAATGGCAACTCACTCCAGTATTCTTGCCTGGGAAATCCCATGGACAGAGAAACCTGGAAGGCTACAGTCCGTGGGGTCACAAAGAGTTGGACACAATTGAGTGATGGAGCTTGCAAATCACAAGTTGTTTCTCACATGAGCAAGTAGCCACCTCTGGTCCAAAAAACCATGTCCAGGGCATGGCTGTTATCAGCAGATGGTCTGTCACCCCAGACTTTCTGTTGCAGCTGAGACTAGAACAACTCAGAAGCTGGTGGGCAGTTTAGGAGTCAGGAGGACTGACAGTTGAGGAAGGACTATGAAGAGATTTGAGCAGAGTCAACCCAAACACACAAAGAGCAATATCTGAAATCAGAAGTTCAGAAAGAAATCAGTGACAGGTAGTCAGCCATGGGAACCAACGGCGTTGAAAGCCAAAGACAGTTGCAGTCACAGCGAGTAGATTTCAGAAACAGAACTGAGACAGACTGGGACAAAAGTGGGCATTTCAGAAATGTCAAGGGGTAGCTATGCAGAGATGTGCTTACAAAAAGGGCTGAACACTGTTATTACAGTCACCTTAAAGGGCTTCCCAAGTGGTGCTATTAGTAAAGGACCCATCTGCCAATGCAGGAGATATAAAAGACTCGAGTTTGATTGCTGGGTCGGGAAGATCCTCTGGAGGAAGGCATGGCAACCCTCTCCAGTATTCTTGCCTGGAGGATCCCATGGACAGAGAAGCCTGGCGGGCTATCGTCTAAGAGTCAGACATGACTGAAGCAACTTAGCACACCCAAAGGACTGAGAGCAATCGTTGTTTATCTGAGTTTGCCCCTAGTCTGCTCCTTCTTTTTATTTTCTTAATAACTATCTTTTATTTTATGATTAATACTTTTCTTAATTTTATCTGCAGAGCTTCTCTTTTTTTTAGGCATTGAAGTGATGTGTCCTTTGTAATATAACATATATTAGAATTTATAGATAGAGGGCAAGAAAAATATAAAGCTCATCTGTAACTCAATGATCCAAGGCTAACCATCCAGACCTTTTTTTAATGCCTCTGTATTCATATGCACATATCTATGTTCACATGCACATTTTAAAATTTTAATTGGAGGATAATTGCTGTATAATGTATTAATTTCTGCTGTACAGCAATGTGAATCAGCTCTGTGTGTACATATATCTCTTCTCTCTAAAGCCTCCCTCCCACCTACCCCCCATATGAACATATATTAAAGCCAAAATTCTTTCAGTTCTTAAAGGGATGTAAGAGGGAAGAATCTGATAAAACTAGATTTTTTTTAAAAGTAGACCTATTGATAAAATTGGAAATTTCAGAAATAAATTTGAACCTACCTACATAGTAGGCAATGGCACCCCACTCCAGTGTTCTTGCCTGGAAAATCCCATGGATGGAGGAGCCTGGTAGGCTACAGTCCATGGGGTCACTAAGAGTCGGACACGACTGAGCGACTTCACTCTGACTTTTCATTTTCATGCATTGGAGAAGGAAATGGCAACCCACTCCAGTGTTCTTGCCTGGAGAATCCCAGGGACGGCAGAGCATGGTGGGCTGCCGTCTATGGGGTCACACAGGGTCGGATGCGACTGAAGCGACTTAGCAGCAACACAGTAAGTTAAAAACATGAAAAATATAGTGAAATAAGTGACAAATAAATGAATCTCTGTTAAACAATACAGGAAAAGTTAGATAACATTTTAAAGACACTTACTCTTTGGAAGAAAAGTTATGACCAACCTAGATAGTATATTGAAAAGCAGAGACATTACTTTGCCGACTAAGGTCCATCTAGTCAAGGCTATGGTTTTTCCTGTGGTCATGTATGGATGTGAGAGTTGGACTGTGAAGAAGACGGAGTGCCGAAGAATTGATGCTTTTGAACTGTGGTGTTGGAGAAGACTCTTGAGAGTCCCTTGGACTGCAAGGAGATCCAACCAGTCCATTCTGAAGGAGATCAGCCCTGGGATTTCTTTGGAAGGAATGATGCTAAAGCTGAAACTCCAGTACTTTGGCCACCTCATGAGAAGAGTTGACTCACTGGAAAAGACTCTGATGCTGGGAGGGATTGGGGGCAGGAGGAGAAGGGGACGACCGAGGATGAGATGGCTGGATGGCATCATGGACTCAATGGACGTGAGTCTGAGTGAACTCCGGGAGATGGTGATGGACAGGGAGGCCTGGCGTGCTGCAATTCATGGGGTCGCAAAGAGTCGGACACGAATGAGCGCCTGAACTGAACTGAACTGAACTGAACTACATTTGATTTCATCCAAAAGGCAAAAAAACAATGATCATAATTTCTACTATATGCCACAATAGATTTGGAGGTATTAAATAACTTAACAGAAATCTACTGTCATTTGAAGATAAAAAGTTTACAGATTATGATAACATAGCTTTCCTAACAGAAAACAATATATCAATTTTAAAATATCAAAGCATTTAAAGAAATTATTAATGGGTTTTGTGCCATAAAACACAAAGCAAACTATTTAATTAAAAAGTGGATTCAAGATAAAGAGCAATGGAATGAGAAACCACTGAAAATAAATGTCAAATAAAGTTTGTTGTCTATAATACATAAAGGACTGATAAAAATATGAAAGACCAGTCTCCTTTTTTAGAGAGATAAATAGCCAAAAGATATAAATAACAAAAAATACAAAAGGTAAAAAACACTTGGGAAAACTCTTTGCCTCACTAATAATTAAGGAAACTGAATTTAAAACAATGATGAGATAAAAATTCTTTCTACTACCAAAAGTAAGAAAAAACCAGTGTTCAGAGTCTAGTAATTGGTAAGCAGACACTTGAACATTGCTGCAGTATTGAAAATTAGGAAAATCTTTCTTAAAAGCAACCTGGTAATAGAGCTTTTAATCCCATTATGGGAGTAAAAAAGAGAGTTTTTTTAAGCTGTTTTTTATACTTGTACTACTTATTATTGTGAAAAACCAGATATAAGTCATATGCTCCAGAGAGATTAACTCATTATAACATTGATTAATATGGTAGAAGATTGAATTACTAATAAAAATAATAAATCTATGAACAAACTATATTAATGGAGATAAATATATATTTAAATAGCATGAAAATAACTTCTTGATATGAATATGTAAACATTATGTCTGTACAACAATGAAGGTTTTTAAAGTAATCAGAATCTTATAAATGGTGGATATTTTAGAATAAAGGCATTCTTTGTACTTTTTGTTGATCCATTTAGAATTTTTTTGCTTGGGTCAACTCAAAGTTTGGTTAGATATACATGAAGCCACAATATATACAATTTTCAATGAATTTTCTCAGATACAACATCTGGCAAATAATATATCACAATTTTCTGCCCTCCTCCAACCTATCCCCATTCTAGAACTCCTTGGAAAAGCTGAGATTTAGAATGAAAATGCCTACCAGTTAGTCAGTTATTCCTAGCTCTCTCCTCCAGGACTCAGATACTCGTTCTCCTACCTGCTATGAGAGTTTGTTGACAGCTCTCAGATGAATGTCTCTCCAAGTATCACTCTCCCTCAACTGAAGAAAGCTACCTTGCCCAAGGTCATGCTCCTTTCTTTGGGGGCAGCCACTAATAATTACTGGCCAGTGATGGAGGGGTGGATATTTATTTGGCCACACTCACTTGCCTCACGGATCGGCACCAGGTGGGCTCCTATGGAAGCATTTGATGCAACTGTATCTCTCTTGGGGAAGGCAATGGCACCCCACCCCAGTACTCTTGCCTGGAAAATCCAATGGACGGAGTAGCCTGGTGGGCTGCAGTCCATGGGGTCGCTAACAGTCGGACAGACTGAGCGACTTCACTTTCACTTTTCTCTTTCATGCATTGGAGAAGGAAATGGCAACCCACTCCAGTATTCTTGCCTGGAGAATCCCAGGGATGGGGGAGCCCTGTCTCTTATACACATCTAGATGTGTATAAGAGACAGACATCAGGGAGTTCACGGTTCACATATTGCTGAAGCCTGGCTTGGAGAATTTTGAGCATTACTTTACTAGCGTGTGAGATGAGTGCAATTGTGCGGTAGTTTGAGCATTCTTTGGCATTGCCTTTCTTTGGAATTGGAATGAAAACTGACCTTTTCCAGTCCTGTGGCCACTGCTGAGTTTTCCAAATTTGCTGGCATATTGAGTGCAGCACTTTCACAGCATCATCTTCCAGGATTTGAAACAGCTCAACGGGAATTCCATCACCTCCACTAGCTTTGTTCTTAGTGATGCTTTCTAAGGCCCACTTGACTTCACATTCCAAGATTGTCTATGGGGTCACACAGAGTCGGACATGACTGAAGTGACTTAGCAGCAGCAGCAGCAGCAGTATCTCTCTTATTTCTTCCTCTGTTCAACCCATTACTAAGAGAGACCAACACTGAGTCCTCAATATGGCGCCACTCTTCCAGGAGACCAACCAACAACTTGATGGCAAGTTGACTATACTGGAAGGGGCCGTGTTTCATTTTGACTGGAATGAATATATATTTAGAGTATAGGTATGTCCTTCCCATCCTCAGGGCCTCAGTCAGCACCACTATTTGAAGGCATGTGGATAGAGTACTTGATCCACAAATACAGAATCCCGTAATATTTTGATTGAACCCAGGAACCCATTTCAAACAGAGAAGGTGCAACCTGACCCATGACCTTGGGATCCATTCTTTCTATTTCATACCACACTATACAGAAGTCATCAACTTGACAGTGACAAAATGGGCTTTTAAAGATGCAGCTGCAGTACCACTTTGGAGGTGATGCCTTCCAAAGATGGAGTGATATCTTCCAAGATGCAGCATAAACCATAAATCAACAACTATTATATTAATATGTCACCGTGTTCTCAATAGATATAATACATGGCTCTGAAATCCAAGGGAAGGAAATAGGAGAGGTTCTGGCTTCTGCTTATCACTCATAGTGACTAATTGTGGCATTTACACTTCCTGTCCCAGCAACACTGGAGTCTGTGTTTAGAGGCCTTGGTGATTGACTGAGTAATTTTTTGCACAATTTTTACGGTAAATGGAGTAGCCACAGCCTGAGAAGGACATGGTAACCAGAGGCCCACCATATAAGACACTTATAGGACAGTGCTGAAGGTGAGGAAATGAAAATGGTTTGTATAGCAGAGAGACAATGAATATAAATTGCAACCTCTGGATGAGATTGCGTGCATTCAGGGTGGTATGGCTGTAGACAAATTGCAACCTTCAGACCAAAAGCAGCACCAGGGGCTCTAGTTTATCCACTAACCTTCCCCTTGTAAATTTCCCCACGAACATAGACCAACCAGAATCCTGGAGGAGCTGTTCCCAAAACTTATTATAGTGAAAATGAGTGGACACAGTGCAAACGGTTGGCTGTAATGGATGCTCTGGTATGTTACTCAGATCCTTCTTCCCGAATTGAGGCAATCATCCCCTAAGCTGCTAGTAATATTGGCAGCCGATGGCTCTCAGATGGGTCTCCCTTCTGATATTGTCCTCAGTTGAAGAGAGTCACTTTGTCCAAGCTCATAGGCAGCCTACAACTAATGACTGGGCTATGCCCAAATATGAATGCCCAGTCCTCTTTGAGCCAAGGCAGGACAGAGTTCCCCAGAGGATTGGCAGGCCGACCTTTGTCGTGACCACTCTGCCATCCTTCTATGCAGTCCTACTTCCTGCACTCCTTTGCTGGTATTGAATCCCTGGGCACTCTCCAGAAAGCTTCCTGCATGTGAATAGCTACCTCAGAGTCAGTTTCTAGGGGACTCAGTGTGCAACAGTTCATTGTTTTTTTGTTTTGTTTTGTTTTAACAGAGAAGATTACCTATCCACAAGTCTTTGCATGACCATCATATAGACATTAAGAATCCCTGGGTGATCTGTATCTGGAAAGTACATTTTCCTCACCAGCAACACTGACACTATTTCCCCTCCTTTTGAGACTGTTTTCCTGGGGCTCCTTTGTATGTGCAGAATGCTAGAAGCAATCAGGAAAACTTACAGTTCCACTTCTATCTAAAGGTCATTTCCTTTCTTCTTCTGCTCTCTGGTTGTGTCAGTCTCTGAGCTTCTCTATCCTGTCCTTCCAGGAAGCCACTGGTTCCACTATCTGGCACTTTCTCACTCCACTCACAGTCAAATAAGTTCTAGATGCTGACAGAGTTGTGGGAATCTCTACGGCGTCACCAGGAGGAGGGGAACTTAAGTTCTTCTAGCTGGCAGTCACCATCTTGATTTTCTGTTTCTTTCCTTTGCTCCCATAGCTTTTCTCTCTTGATCAGAGAGTTAAATCACTTACTCCACTGTATCTTTTTTTTTTTTCTTTTTTTAAGGAATGATGTTTTACTTATGCCTTTAGCCTCCCCGAGTAACATGTGGGATCTTAGCTCCTTGATTAGGGATCAAACCTTGTCCCCTCCATTGCAAGCACAGTCTAAACTACTGGACTGACAAGGAAGTCCCTTACTCCACTGTATCTTCAAATCCCTCTGTCTGCTATGATTCAATACCTTTTTGCTGTAAATCTCTGCATCACACTTAAAAATTTTATTATTATTATTGTAGTATTACACTGATCTTAGCTCCTTGATTAGGGATCAAACCTTGTCCCCTCCATTGCAAGCACAGTCTAAACTACTGGACTGACAAGGAAGTCCCTTACTCCACTGTATCTTCAAATCCCTCTGTCTGCTATGATTCAATACCTTTTTGCTGTAAATCTCTGCATCACACTTAAAAATTTTATTATTATTATTGTAGTATTACACCTTAAGGGCTTCCCCAATGGCTCAGCAGGTAAAGAATCCACCTGCAGTGCAGGAGACTCAAGACACATGGGTTCCATGCCTGGGTCAGGAAGATCCCCTGGAGTAGGAAATGGCAACCCATTCCAGTATTCTTGCCTGGGAAATCCCATGGACAGAAGAGCTTGGGGTTGCAAAATTGGACACGACTGAGCCACACATATATATATACACATTACACTTTAAAAATTTTGAAAGACAAAGCTACAAATGAAAATGAAGCTTTTTACTTCTTCTTTTTTTCCTTCCTTCTATCTTTCAGGATATTTTGTGTGTACCAACTCTGAGTCATCTCTTAAGGGAAGCTAGGCTATATATACTTAAACTTACTTAATGTTATTAATGTGACTGTAATCTAAAAAAAGATGCACAACATGAAATTTGTGAATTATGTTTTATTTGGGGCAAAAAGAGGACTGCTGCCTGGTAAACAGCACTTCAGATAGCTCTGAGTGCAGGTGTGTGGCATGCTAAATCACTTCAGTCATGTCCAGTTCTTTGCAACCCCTGGACTATAGCCACCAGGTTCCTCTGTCCATGGGATTCTCCAGATAAGAATACCAGAGTGGGCTGCTGTACCCTTCTCCAAGTGATCTGCCCAACCCAGGGATCAAACCCGCATCTCCTAAGTCTCCTGCATTCACTGGAGGGTTCTTTACCACTAGCACCACCCAGGAAGCCTGATAGCTCTGAGAGACTATTCCATAGAGGTAGTAGAGGAAGGCCAATATGTAAGATTTTGGTGAAGAGGGGAGTTCAGTGCAATCAAGCACTTACTTTATTGGAGGTTTTCTGCTAGTCACAAAGTGCTGAGGTCATCATGAAGGGATTTAGAGCTTTTCCAGAAGGGGGAGATGCAAAGACTGGGATCATGAACACAGTTCCTGAAACTATCTAACTATCTAAAGATCTGTTCCATGTGTTTCCCTGGAACAGAGTGCCTCAGTCTCCACCCTGAACTCCCTTCAGGGCATATCTAAGGTCAACAGCTGCAGTAGCCCAGGGCTCAGTCTCCACAAAGGCAGATGGCAAATACCCTTAGCAAGTGCTAGTTTGTAGTCGACATGACATTAGGGACACAATCATTTCTTCTTGAGATGGCTCTAGGGGCCAAATTTGGCAGCAAATTACAGGTCTATTTGTAGTACATCCCACTGGGGCAACAACCCAGAGCTCTTGCCCTGAGATGGAAAGTATATTAACAGCCTTCTCCTTGTGCAGGAAGGTCTCTAAGTTTTGTAAAGGCCCACTGTATTTACTTTAGTAAAGCGAAATGTTCCAGTAGATTTCTATCGACCAGCCAGTTCTCAAAGACTGACTGGACAGGGAAACTGGAAATCATAACTCGGCCCCCTTCCCAGCGACTCCTTTAAGACATCAAGATGCACTTCCAAATTAAGAGTCACATAAAACTGAAACTCCTTCATCCTCACATTGCTGTTGACCTTAGTTCTAAAGCCTGGACACACTTTTCTACAACCTCCAGACCTCTGACCTGGAAATCGTTCTTCATGTATAGCCTTGATTCTCCCTCAGGACATAGCTTGGGATCCGCAGAGGGAACTGCTCCTCCTCTTCATCACATTATTTCAAAGCGCTGTCTTTTTAAGTGGAGAAACACGTAGGAAGTAGACAAAGATTGTGACTTTGGATATGATTATTCCTGTGCTTGCAGAGACTCTCTTGCTTTTGCTCATCTTTTGTATTCTACCGTGGGCACCATTTCTCTGACTTTGCCTTCAAACTTTTGTTTTGGTCCTGAGTCAAAATTCGGGCTCCTTCATATGGGACAAATCAAATAAAGCTGAAAAAACGAAGATAAATTGCTCCACAGAACCCTGGAAACTTCTGAAACTGAAGGCACCAAGTGTCTCTGAAGATGGGAATGTGGCATGTGAATGGAAAGAAAAGATTATCTGAATGTCTTTATAATCATCCGTTAGATCCCTAGATTATCCCGAAAGCACAGCCAAGTGACTTCCTAAAAGAAAGTGACAGTCGCTCAGTCATGTCCGACTCTTTGTGAACCCATGGACTGTAGCCCGCCAGGCTCCTCTGTCCATGAGATCTTCCAGGCAAGGATACTGGAGTGGGTTGCCATTTCCTCCTCCAGGGGATCTATATGACTCAGGGATCAAACCCACACCTGCTGTGTCTTCTGCATTGCAGGCGGATTCTTTACCACTGGGTCACCAGGAAAGCCCTTCCAAAGGTTACCTGGGAGAAGTCAGGCAGTTTCTCTTGAGAGGCTGGGTAAAAGGTTCTTCGCCTGGTGCATGAGACCTCCCTGAAGACAGGGGGATTAGATGGAGGTCTCTGTAAGGAATGATGAGCTCCCTGCAGCCCCACCCTCCAGCCTTTTTCCCCTAATACTCTCTAGAAGCCAGGTTCATAAACTCCCATGTAAAAAGATTTCTTTGACTGTCTGACTAACCAGCCTAGTAAGGACATTTGAAGGTACCTTCCACTGCCCCACCCCCAAACGTGACACTAGTGCAAAGCTCAACAGTCCAATGCACTCTGCACATTCACAGAAGGGGCATTTAAGTGCCTCATGCTTAAATATGAATAGGCAGCCATTCATGAAAAATCACAAATGCAAATACAAACAAAAAGAGTTCAGCCGGAGATAATGGTGGAAATAAAAGAAAATGTCAATCACCAAAATGAGCGCCCTTAGAGAAGTGTGGGAAAATGGAATCAGAACAGCATGCTGTCTAAAAACAGAGCAAAGCAAAAACAGGGACAGGGAGGAAGGGGCAACCGGGGAACTAGAATGAGCTCTAGAAAGTCAAGATGTGGTGGGACTTTCCTGGCAACCCAGTGATTAAGGCCCCATGCTCCCATCCCAGGGGGTGCAGGTTCCATCCTTGGTCAGGGAACTAAGACCCCCTATGCTGGGTGGCATGCCACACACCCCTCCAATAAAGAAGAAAAGGAAAAAATATGATACCAGATTTAAATATTCAATTGAAGAGTTAGAAGACAAAGAAAATCTCCAAGGCAGGGGGAAAGGAAAGATTAGAAGAAGATCAGATCAGTTGAAGTGATTCAACCACTGAATCAAGAGTTCTAGGGTGAACAGAAAAAATGGAGGGGAGGAAATTCCTAAAATAAAAATATACATGATAATTTCTCAAAACTGAAGGAAACATATTCTCAGATCAAAAGGGCCCACAGTGTTAGAGTTCATTTTGTACAGTGGACGAGAAAAGACCCTAATCTAAGGTGCATTATCATTGAATTACAGAATGTTAGGAAGAAAAGGAAGATCTCAAAACCTTCCAGAGAGGAGAAAAATAATCTTCCAGTCCCACAGGAGGTACCTAGGGTCAAACTCTCAATAGCATTATGGAAAGCTAGAAGACAGAGAAGCAACGTATTTAAAATTCTGAGGGAAAATTATTTCCAACCTAGAATTCTATACCCAGACTATCCATTTAAATGTGCTGCTAAAATAAAAGCATTTCAAACATGCGAGTCCTAAAAAACAATTTACCTTTCATGAACTTTTTCTCAGGAATCTATTGCAGGATGTGTTCCACCAAACAAAGTGAGCAAAACCAAGAGGAAAATATGAGTTCCGGGAAACAAGAGACCCAGTAAAAGAGAGATGCAGAGAGAATTCTCAAAATGATGAAAAAAGGAAGCCACAGGATGACAACTGGGCAGCTAGCCTGGAAAGCAACAAGCCCAGACTGAAGCTGGACAATGAAAAGCTCCAGGGGGACATCCAGAAGAAATGTCTGTGAGAAAACAAACAAAACTGATAGGGTGAGAGATTTATAATTCTGTCAGAAGGCTTAGGCAGAAATTGGTGACTGCTCTATGGAAACACAAGTTAAGAAAAGGCAATTATTAACCTAAGGGAAAACGAAATGACTATATAAGACACAAAGTGAACAGCAAGCCGTGCACCTGTGAACAGTATTTCCATAGGCATGATAATGTAAACACCGAAAGTGGGTTTAATCAAAACTGTGATATTATTACAATGGAAGGATAGTTATAGGTGAAAGGTGTGTGTTATAGAGAGTACTGTAAGAAAACAAAATTCTACTCTCCATAATAAGAAATCAGGCAATAATGCTTAAACTGCAAAGTCAACTGAAAAATAATAAGGCAAGCACCAGATGAAAGAGCTAAAAGATGCGACCTTAATTGGCTCCACAGAGTGGAAATCAGAAGTGGGGAGGAGTGGGCAAAGGGACTGTCATTTTGTCTTGTTGCTTTTGGTAAAAGCCTTGTGTTTGACTTTTTATACTGTCTGATTTTTTTAAAGACTAAAGCAAAAAGAAATAAGTTAGGGAGGAAATGAGGGAGAAGAGAAAATAAGGGTAGAAAAATAAGATGAAGTCAGAAGTACAATAACATTAGATCCAGCGCACATCACTGCTAAAGATAGGCTGAAAATTGGGTTCTGAGCTTTTTAGTAGCCAGCACAAAGTGGGAAATGTAATCACTTATACAGTTTCACAATGTCCAAGAGATAAAAACAAACCACTTAGTCAGGAGAAATATTCCTGGTACTGAGATCTGAGAGGCAGTTTTCCCATCTGTCCTCCTAAAGAGGACACCATGTGACGTAGTGAACCACATCCTCATCAACTCGCCTACAGTAGATACAATAGGTTTATAGAGCTATTTCTTATCATATCTTTCAACATGGTTTCATGGTAAAATGCCAATGCAAAGTTCAGTAAAATCAACTCTGTCAGGAGATTAAAAATGGTTCACTTCAGAGAGACAATAAAGCACAGTGGCTAGTGTGTGGGCCTGGGTTCCAAACCCATCTCTTAAAAAAGTTACTCAACTACTCTGTCAGTTTTCTCATCTATAAAATGGGGCATAAATCATCTCCTAGGAGTTTATGAGGTTTAAATAAGTGTATACTTGTGAAGTACTTAAAGCAATGCCTGGCATATATAAGCACTCCAAAAAAAAAAAAAAAAGAGCTATTATTCAGAGAGAAAAAATTTAATGGATCTTAGATGTTAACACCATAGTGAAAAAAAAAAGCAGTGTGGTATTGGTGAAGAGACAGATAGACAGAGCTATTGGAGTAGTACAGAGAAATAGACTCACATAAGCAAGGCCAACTGATCTTCAACAAAGCTGCAAAACACCTCAATGGGGGAAGATAGCCTTTTCAACAAATGGTACTAGAGCCATTGGACATTCATAGGCACAGAAATGAACTTCAACTGAAGTGCACCTTATTCAAAAATAACTCAAAATGAATCATAGATTTAAATGTAAAATGTCAAACTACAATACTATTAGATGAAAATAAAGCAGAAAGTTTTTGGAACCTAGAACTAGGCGAAGAACTCTTGGATATGACACTGAAAGCATAATCCGTAAGAAAAAATTTGATCATCAAACTTTAAAACGTTTTGCGCTGCAATACATCCTCTTAAGAGAATAAAAAGACAAGACACAGAATGGGAAAATGTGTTTCCAAAACAAAAAATATTACAAAAGTATTGCAAACCAAATATCTTCAAAGGACCGTAAAGCGAAGTCGCTCAGTTGTGTCCGACTCTTTGCGACCACACGCACTGTAGCCTGCCAGGCTCCTCCATCTTTGGGATTTTCCAGGCAAGAATACTGGAGTGTGTTGCCATTTCCTTCTCCAAAGGACCATAAAGAACTCTCAAAAATCAATAGTAAGAAAAAGCAATCCAATTAGAAAAAGGGCAAAAGAGAAGAGGTGTTTCTATAAAGGTGATATACAGGTAGTAAATAAAAATATGTTCAATATTATTAGCCACTGCTGCTGCTGCTGCTAAGTCACTTCAGTCGTGTCTGACTCTGTGCCACTAAGTCCTTCTCCAAAGGACCATAAAGAACTCTCAAAAATCAATAGTAAGAAAAAGCAATCCAATTAGAAAAAGGGCAAAAGAGAAGAGGTGTTTCTATAAAGGTGATATACAGGTAGTAAATAAAAATATGTTCAATATTATTAGCCACTGCTGCTGCTGCTGCTAAGTCACTTCAGTCGTGTCTGACTCTGTGCCACTAAGGAAATGCAAAACTAAAATCACGATGAAACACCTTCATATAGGTATAAAAGTGGCTAAAATGAAAATAGTGACAAAACCAAATGCTGACAGAACAACTGGTTCTATTATATATCACTGGTAGTAAAGTTAAATGGTTTAGCTAATCTGCAAAATAGTTAGGCAATTTCTTAAAAAACTAAACATATACTTACCACCTGACCCAGCAATCACTCCCCTAGGCATTTATACAGAGAAGTGGGAATTTAAGTCCACACAAAAACATACACAGAAATGTTTCCTGTATGTTTATTTGTAATAGGCTAAAATTGGAAACAACCCTAATATCCTTCAGTGGGTGACTAGTTAAGATAAATACCTCCAAATCATGGACTATTCCTCAACAATAAGAAGAAAGAAACTGTCAATACATGCAAGAACCTGGATGGATCTCAAAAGAATTATGCTGAGTAAAAAGAAGCCAATCTCAAAAGGTTACATACTGTATGATTCCATTTACATAGCATGCTAAAGATGATAAAATTATAGAGATGGAGGATAGGATCTAGGAATTTGGATTGGGGGAAGGGAGGAGCATAGGAATGACAATAAAGGGGGTAGATGAGGGATCTTTGTGATGATAAAATAGTTCTATATGTTCATTGGTGATTATGGTTACATTAATCTACTTTCTGAAATGTGGGGGGAAATATAGGGAGGACAAAATAAAACTTATACTTTAGCAAATCACTCTGCCAAAACTACATTGAACCAGAAAAGCCACTTTATTAATTTGCAGTGAACAATGAATGTCACAACAGGTCACATCCATGTGGCTAGTCATTTCTTCCCTCTTTAAAGCAGACATTCAAGATTCTAATTAGACTGTTTGGTGAACCTGGAAGCAGAACCAGAGGCATTAGAATAATTCAGTGTTTAAAAGGGACATCCTCTCTTAGCCTGATGTATCAGTCCTACAACAGGGATACTCAGTTCATGCTGAGGGAGCTGGAAACACTGGAAATTCATTGGCTATAATTCCCTGGATGGAACAACAGACTGGTTCCAAATAGGAAAAGGAGTATGTCAAGGCTGTATATTGTCACCCTGCTTATTTGACTTATATGCAGAGTACATCATGAGAAACGCTGGGCTGGAAGAAACACAAGCTGGAATCAAGATTGCCAGGAGAAATATCAATAACCTCAGATATGCAGATGACACCACTCTTATGGCAGAAAGTGAAGACGAACTAAAAAGCCTCTTGATAAAAGTGAAAGAAGAGAGTGAAAAAGTTGGCTCAAAGCTCAACATTCAGAAAACGAAGATCATGGCATCTGGTCCCATCACTTCATGGAAAATAGATGGGGAAACAGTGGAAATAGTGTCAGACTTTATTTTTGGGGGCTCCAAAATCACTGCAGGTGGTGATTGCAGCCATGAAATTAAAAGACGCTTACTCCTTGGAAGAAAAGTTATGACCAACCT
>SJYX01018176.1:18439-34485 GCA_006410675.1 Oreotragus oreotragus | reverse complement strand
GGCCCAGCTTCTGGGGAGATGTTGATTAGCGACGGACGTTTCCATGATAACAGGACTTCTCGTCGTTTTTGTTTAATTTATTTGGCTGTGTCAGGTCGTAATTGCAGCACACAGGACCTCCCGCTGTGGCCCAGGGGCTCTGGTTGTGGCGTGGGTGGAGTCTTAGTTCCCCAGTCAGGGATCTAACCTGTGTCCCCTGCGTTGCAAGGCAGATTCTTAACCACTGGGCCACCAGGGAAGTCCCTCCGTTTTTTATGTATCTGGTGTTTTGAATAAGTATTACAGGCACACGGCACAAAATTCAGAAGAAGATATAAAGGGGGTAAAATGAAGAGGAAGTGGCTCCCAAGAGCCCCTCCCCCTGCCCACGAGAGGCCGCCTCTGCAGGTGGGTCTCACTCTATTGTGCGTTGCAGAGAGTGGGGTTTTTTTGGGGGGAATCGAAGGCTTACAACCACCTTGTGTTGAACAAGTCTATCAGTGTCATTTTTCCAACTGTGCTTTTCTCACTTCACGTCTCTGTGTCATCTTGGTAATTTCCACGACGTTTCAAATTTTCCATTATTATTATATTTGTTACCGTGATCTGTGATCAGGGATCTTTGATGTTATTATTGCAGAAAGACTATAACTCGCTGAAGGGTCAGATGATGTTCAGCATATTTTTGGAATAAAATATTTTTAAATTAAGATACGTACAGTTTTTCTGTGGCAACATGGATGGATCTAGAGATTATCATACTAACAAAGTAAGCCAGAGAAAGACAGATGTATGACATTGCTTATATGCGGTATCTTAAAAGAGAGAAGATACAAATGAACATATGTACAAAACAGAAACAGATCCACACACATAAAAACAAGCTTATGGTTATCCAGGGGAAAGGGGGATGGGGGAGGGATCAAACTGGGTTCAGTTCAGTTCAGTTCAGCCGCTCAGTCGTGTCCGACTCTCTGTGACCCCATGAATCACAGCACGCGAGGCCTCACTCACCAACTCCCGGAGTTCANCGAACCCATGCTCCTCAGTGAGAGGAGGCGCTGCAGCGAGAAGCCCACGCGCTGGAGCTAGAGAGCAGCCCCCTCCTGCTGCAACTGGAGAAAATTCCCCCCAGCAACAAAGACCCAGCCCAGCCATAAAGAAAGAAAGAAAGAAAGGAAATTATATTTAAAAACAGATCGTGACTGACGTCTTTAAAAAGTTGTATTCTTTTCTGGGTGTTCTTTCTATAGAAATCAGTCTGCATATATCTTCATGCCATGAAAAAAGAAGTGGGGGGGGTGCAAATTCTTTTTTGATGCAAGAACAAGAAATGCTCCTCTAATAGACTCGGACCAACTGACCAACTCAACTTTATTTGGTCCAACCCTGCTACAGTGCATTGAATAGTGTCCCCCAGAAAGACATGTCCCCAGAGCTTGTGAGCATGACCTTACTTGGAAAATGGGTCTTTACAGATGTAATTAAATGAAGGCTCTTGAGATGAGACTTAGGGGGTGGGGCCTAAATCGAATGAAAAGTGTCCTTACAAGAAAGACTAGGAAGAGACTTCCCTGGTGGCTCAGTGGCTAAGACTGCGCTCCCAATGCAAGGGGCCCAGGTTCAATCCCTGGTCATGGAATTAGTTCCCACAGGCTGCAACTAAAGATCCCGCATGCTGAGCCCCGGCACAGCCAAAGAAGTACTTAAATAAATATCTTTTTAAAGACTAGGAGAAGGCAGACACCGAGGAGAAGGTCATGTGACCATGGAGGCAAAGACTGATATGACTGGGTCACAAACCAAGGAATGTAATACCTGAGCCACCAGAGGCTGCAAGGATGCTCAGAGCAACACCGTAGCTTCTGACCTCTGGTCTCCAGAACTGTGAGCGAATCTATTTCTGTCGTCTCAAGCCATCCAGGGTGAGACAGCTCGTGATGGTGGCTGGAGGCCACGAAGACACCCAGCGAATCCATAACCAGACTCTCCTCTCTTCACTGCCTGGCTTCTCTCTGGGAATAAGCACTTGCTGCTGATGGGGGGTGGGGGCGACCCCAAACCTCACAGTCCACTTGTACAAATACCCTCTAGTAAACAAAAAACTCAGGTTCCCCTGCAAACAAGTCCCACCTGATGGAATCTATGCCAAGGTGAAGACTCTTCCTTTCTTCATCTGTCTTATAGACAGTGGGTGCTAATGAAGTCATCAGTTGAAATCACCAAGTATTTAGGGGGTAGAAATGAACCAGGAGGGCTCTAGGGTGCCCTCAAGGTATTGACAGGTCAGGTCATGCTGGGCTCCATTAAATACGATATTAATTGAATTCTGCCATCTTGGCGGAACCAAGCGCTTGATGGGATCAATGTTAACTCTGCTCGAGTGCAGTGAACTTCTCTCTCTAAGCAGCACGCGGTATCCTTGGGGTTCCTCCAGCTTCACTGGCCACTCACGCCAGGGGGCCAAGGCTTTCATAAACAAACTGTCCTCTTGGATTTGAGAGGGGGACTACGCTGAAAAGGGATTCAGATTCATTTTTATTTTGTTCAAAGCGAACACAGGCAAACCCCTCTTCCTAGAATAGTGTCATTTATTGACAAATGGGCATAAAATTTCAGACCACTAATTAGCATGGGCTTCCAGGTGACTTAGTCGTAAAGAATCTGCCTGCAATGCAGAAGAGTCGGGTTCCATCCCTGGGTTGGGAAGATCCCCCAGAGAAGGAAATGGCAACCCACTCCAGTATTCTTGCCTGAGAATCCCATGGACAGAGGCGCCTGGCAGGCTACAGTCAACAGGGTCACAGAGAGTAGGACATGACTCAGTGCCGGAACAACAGCAACAAAGGATGTTCTTGGTGAGAGCTCCTGTTATGCAGAGTGGTGGTGCGTCAGAAGGCGTCTTCCAGCAGATATTTGAAAAATCTATCTCTCTCTCTCTCTCTCTCTCTCTCGCAGGACCCCAAAACGGGAGTGATGGCATTAAGTTAATAAATAAAATGAGTGGGCAATCTCATGGTGACATTTTCATTAGCCCGCTCTCTTTCTGTCTCATTAGCCTTCATGGGGAGAGGAAGGATTGTTTTAATTAGCAGGGTTGAGAAGTCGGCCTCGGTTGCCTGCCCCCCTGCTGTTTCCAGGATTACCCTGTCAGCTGATAAATACAATACAAATCATTACAGCCCACAGTGCCACCTCAGAAGGCGACAGCAGAGAGCGGATCCACCCCAGTCCAGGGTAAGTGCCCTGGAACAATGTTCTTTCACTAGAGCATTCAAGCGTAATTCAAGCGTAATATTGGGCTTTATCAAACAGCTCAATATCCTCTCACAGGAAAGCTCTTTCTAGTTTGGGACCAGCCATATGTTCCTCTTTTCCCCTTTTGTGCCCCGGGCTGCCCAGACAGAGGCACATCTGACAGAACGGCCATGCTCAATGGGATCAAGGTTCCAAAGTCCCCCACTGCATTTACTTGTTAGATGCTCAAATCAAGAGGCTGACCAGGAACATTCCCCAGGCCCCCATCAGACTCATATATGCATTCCCACTGCTTTTAGGTACTTGAGGGGGGAGGGGGGCGGCTTGATAACACTCATGCTCATATCAACTGCATTTCGTTGACGCCAAGTTCTATACTATTTTGCTTCTCCATGAGATCAAATTGCAGATTCATAGCTTTCAGCCACCTGTGCACACAGCTATGTTTTCTTTCATGGAGAACAGTCTGTCTTTAAATCTTAAAATGAAAGCGTCTTAAGATTGAATTGAAAAATAAACCTAGACGCTCATAGACATGCCACGATTACTATTTACCAGGAGACGGTCTCCCAGGCTCTCATTAAACCATTTATTTATTCACTCGTGCGACAAACATTTATTGAGCACCTACTTTATGCCAAGTACTGCAGGTGCTGGGGATGAAAAGATGAATTCCTGCCAGCAAGGAATGAACCCACAAGAACAGACATTTTAAATACATGTGCTCAGAGTGAGGCCAGAAATGCACTCAGGATATTTTGGAGGCAAGGGCAGAGTGAGCAGACAAAACATCTCAGGATGGGGATAGAGTCTGAAAGGCTTCTCGACGGCGAGGACTTGGAGCTGGCAGAGGAAAGACCACAGGAGAACTGGAGGCAGGGGGAGACAAGGAAGCAGGACCCCAGGCAGGAGCAAGGAGACGTGCCCACAGGTGGGCACCAACTAGTTCTTGGCATCTTGGGGTATCCATCCTCGTGGAGGTAATAAGGCAAGGAAAGATCTCTGATCTTTCCTTCTTCATGTGTCAACACACCCATCTGCCTGCTCATAGCATAGTATCTACCCATGCTCATAGCCTTTCCAGAGCCCTGGGTAGTTTTCATGAATAATTTCACCTGGAGTTAATAAATGTTGTCTCTAAGAGGGTTGGTCTGACAGGAGCTTACTAGATCATGACCAGCAGAGGAACAAGATCTCTGCTCAGTTCAGTGCAGTTCAGTTGCTCAGTCGTGTCCGACTCTGCAACCCCATGGACTGCAGCACGCCAGGCCGCCCGGTCCATCACCAGTTCCCGGAGTTCACTCACACTCATGTCCACTGAGTCAGTGATGCCATCCAACCATATCACTCTCTGTTGTCCCCTTCTCCTCCCGCCTTGAATCTTTCCCAACATCAGGGTCTTTTCAAATGAGTCAGCTCTTCACATCAGGTGGCCAAAGTATTGGAGCTTCAGCTTCAACATCAGTCCTTCCAATGAACACTCAGGACTGATCTCCTTTAGAATGGACTGGTTGGATCTCCTTGCAGTCCAAGGGATTCTCAAGAGTCTTCTCCAACACCACAGTTCAAAAGCATCAATTCTTCGGCGCTCAGCTTTCTTTATAGTCCAACTCTCACATCCATACATGACCACTGGAAAAACCATAGCCTTGACTAGACGGACCTTTGTTGGCAACTGCTACTAGATAAAAATGACCTAAAAATATGTTGCCTCCTCCTTCTGACACACTCACTGAGGTCCCAGGTGCCTCAAATGAGAGAACAAATCCTGTTGAGATTTTTCCAGTATCTTGGAAGTCTGGAAGGAAGAAGGTTTTCTTCAGATCACACCAAGGAAGTGATTTTCAAAGGGTAACTCCAGTCATTGGCAAGGGGAAGTGGAGATACTTTTTGCTGTGTTTAACTTATGGGTAGATGCTAAGGTAATTTCTAAAGCTCTTGTTTTACATAAGTGTATTTGTTTATTTTTCGGCTGTGTTGGGGCTTCACTGCTGCCTGCACTTTTCTCTCCTTGCCGTGAGGGGGGCTCCTCCCCTCCGCTGCAGTGTGTGGGCTTCTCCTTGCAGGGGCTTTTCTTGTTGGGGAGCACAGGTTCCAGAGCACAGCTGTGGTGCTCGGGCTTAGCTGCTCCGAGACATGTGGGATCCTCCCAGATTAGGGAAGATACCCATGTCTCCTGCACTGGCCAGTGGACCAGTGGATTCTTTACCACTGAGCCACCAGGGATGCCTTCTAAAGTTCTGTTTACAAGATAAACACAACTATCTTTAGGCTATGATATGGATTACTCCTTCACGATATATCATGAGATATAATGCGTGCAAAATCTTAGGAAAAAGAAACAAGATTGGTCCCAAACGGTGGACTGAGCGTGTATATCTACCTTCCTACTCTCCTAAAATATCATGAAAGGATAAAGAAAGTATGTTACACAAGGAAAAACCCAAAATAGTGTAGGAAAACAAGAAAGAACTCTATCAAGGGACCAGGACTTTCGAGAAAATTCCAAATGGTCAAAATCAAACAGGATTAGAAATACAGAAAGCAAAACCAGAGGAAACTATCACCAGAAATAAATGTGGGAAACGATACCGTAGAGTCAGGGAATGCTCAGGGGAAGGTCAAGTCCAGATCAAACACACAGGAAAGGAATGTCTCTGGAGCACTAGTCGGGGCCTATCTGAGGAGCTCTTTTTGGAACAAGCAGGTTGGCTCAGACTTTCCCTTTCCAAGGTTCCACTAGGCAGACAGCAACAGCAGCACCTACACCCAGACTGAAGCAGTGAGGATGGGAAGGAGGACGAAAGGCTCCTTATTCCCCAGAGGAGGGTCTCGCCCAGAAGAAAAACCACCAGTTCATGCCACCTCCCAATATATCCAACTCTCCCCCAACAATCTCCAGAGGCAGGCCACAAGAAAGAGACAAAACTTGCGCATGCGAGTATTTAAGGAATAGGAAATACAAATGTTCTGCACAGCGAGGAGGAGCCACATAGCTGAGAAATAAACAGTACCAGGAAAGGAGGGAGGCAACCAAACTCACCCTTGAGGAAACGGAGTTAATAAGGCAAATAGAAGGTGCTTGTTAAAACCTGTGATTCATTCCCTAAGAGACAGCAAAGGACAACACATCTATTTTTTCTTGGAAAAAAAAACACACTAGTATAGCCAAAGAATAAATTCAAAATCTTGAAAGTGAGAAGGGAAGAGAGATAATACACGCAAAGTCGCACAGCTTGTCATTCGTTCATCCCTTCAACTAACAGCCATTTATTGAGCACCTATTATACGCCAGGCCCTGTACAAGCTTCTAAGAATACAGAGATTAAAAGGAGCAATCTCTGGCCCAAGGACCACCGCACAGCAAGGTGATTCCCACCATGAAATTGTGCACGAAGAACACACAGGCAGTGTTGACGTCACAAAGGGAGTCAGAGAAGAGGTAGCATTTGGATTGAGACTTTGGGGATGAGAATGCACTTTTCCCAGCCCGCAAAAAGAGCAAGGAAGCTCTTCCAGGCACAGAGAGCAGCCTGTGTAATTAGAGTTAATGTTACTGGAGCGTAAAGATGGAGAATAGTCCTAAAGCGCCAATACTTCGGCCACCTGATGGGAAGAGCCAGTTCACTGGAAATGACCCTGACGCTGGGAAAGACGGAGGGCAGGAGCAGAAGGTGGGGCGACAGAGGATGAGATGGTTGGATGGTATCACTGACTCAATGGACGTGGGTTTGAGCAAGCTCTGGGAGATAGGGAAGGGCAGGGAAGCCTGGTGTGCTGCAGTCCACGGGGTCACAAAGAGTCAGACACCACTGAGTGACTGCACAAAATGATGCAGCAAGCAAACAAAACCCGGGCCACCAGTGCACGTAACCCCCATTTACTGCAGTACCCCCCATAGCCTGTCAGCAGAGACACCGCTAAACCACGAGTATACTCACTCATTTCCTTCTATAGTCATCCATTCATTTATTCAAGAGACCCTATAGAGTGCCCATGATGTGCCAAATGCTGGCCAAGAACTTGAACTCAAGCAATGAAAAGGACACAGTCCTTGCCTAGATTCACTCACAAGTCACTGCAGGTAGAGAGACACAGAAAGGGACAATTTCCAGAAAGTGAGAGGCACACAGAGAGCGCTGGCAGATAAAGAGTCACTTTCCAGGAGAAACTTCTTAAACTGAGTCTTAAAGAATGTGTAGGAGCAAGCAAGCGGTACGGTAAACAGGCAGAGGGTAGAAACGTGAGGCGTTACGGAAGGAGACGCAGATGGGGATGGGTGGGGAGCTGTAGATGGGGATATAACCGAAGTCAGGTCCAGAGAGTACCCAGAAACCTACTGAATCATCAGACACTTATCAAGAGATAGACATTTGCCCACAGTTCAGTTCAGTTCAGTTCAGTCGCTCAGTCGTGTCCGGCTCTTTGCGACCCCATGAATCACAGCACGCCAGGCCTCCCTATCCATCACCAACTCCCAGAGTGCACTCAGACTCACGCCCATCGAGTCCATGATGCCATCCAGCCAGCTCATCCTCTGTTGTCCCCTTCTCCTCCTGCCCTCAATCCCTCCCAGCATCAGAGTCTTTTCCAATGAGTCAATTCTTCACATGAGGTGGCCAAAGTACTGGAGTTTCAGCTTCAGGATCATTCCTTCCAAAGAAATCCGAGGGCTGATCTCCCTCAGAACGGACTGATTGGATCTCCTTGCAGTCCAAGGGACTCTCAAGAGTCTTCTCTAACACCACAGTTCAAAAGCATCAATTCTTCAGCGCTCAGCCTTCTTCACAGTCCAACACTCACATCTATACATGACCACAGGAAAAACCATTGCCTTGACTAGACGGACCTTAGTTGGCAAAGTAATGTCTCTGCTTTTGAACGTGCTATCTAGGTTGGTCATAACTTTCCTTCCAAGGAGTAAGCATCTTTTAATTTCATGGCTGCAGTCACCATCTGGAGTGATTTTGGAGCCCCCAAAAATAAAGTCTGACATTTGCCCACAAGAAGCACCCAAAAGCAGACCTGTGACCTTCCCACCAAACTCCTCACACCTTCTTCTCCCCCATCCCCCTACACTCACACATCACGCATCATAAAGTCCTGCTAGGTCTACGTCCCAATCTCCCTCTGATGTGTCCACCCGTCTCCATCTCCTCCATCCTCATTCAAGGATTGTCTCTCACCTGCATGACTTCATAAGCATCCCAGTGGATCTCCCTATGGTCACCCTGCTGCTCTACAGTCCATTCTCCACACTGTAGCCAGAAGGGCCTTTCTAATGCCAATCCGACACATCCTTCCACTTCCAGTCCCAATCACTGCTTCACTGCTCAACAGCCTTCATTGGCTCCCCATTTGATGTCATTCAGTCACTAAGTTGTATCCAACTTTGGGACCCCATGGACTGCAGCACGCCAGCCTTCCCTGACCTTCACTATCCCCCAGAATTTGCTCAAACTCATGTCCATTGAGTTGGTGATGCCCTCCAGCCATCTCCTCCTCTGTCGTCCCCTTTTCCTCCTGCCCACAATCCCTCCCAACATCAGAGTCTTTTTCAATGAGTCAACCCTTCGCATGAGGTGGCCAAAGTACTGGAGTTTCAGCTTTAGCATCATTCCTTCCAAAGAAATCCCAGGGTTGATCTCCTTCAGAATGGACTGGTTGGATCTCCTTGCAGTCCAAGGGACTCTCAAGAGTCTTCTCCAACACCACAGTTCAAAAGCATCGATTCTTCGGTGCTCAGCTTTCTTCACGGTCCAACTTTCACATCCATACATGACCACAGGAAAAACCATAGCCTTGACTAGGCGGACCTTAGTCGGCAAAGTAATGTCTCTGCTTTGCTTAAGGATTAAATACCAATAATGAGGCGAAAATACCATAGATGGCATAAGATCACCATGATAGTCCTATGAATGGTGTCCACACCACATTGGAGAAGAGACCACAGAGTTCTAAATGCTTGCCACACCTACCAAGATACCAGCCTGTCAAGTCCAACACAAAGGATGCCACTCTACTGATGGTCGTGTTATCCTTACCACAACTCACGGGCCAGGGACTAGGACTCAGGCCCAAAGGCGTTGCTTGTTGAAGTGCTAACCCCCAGGACCGCAGAATGTGATCTGATTTGACCATAGGGTCATTGCAAAGGTAATTAGTTAAAATGAGATCATAATGAACCTAGGGTGGGCCCCTAGTCCAAAATGACTGATGTCCTGAGAGAAAAGGGAAATTAGGAGAATTCCCTGGTGGCCCAGCAGCTGAGACTCCATGCTTTCCCGGCTGTGAACCCGGGTTCCACTCCTGGTCAGGGAGCTAAGACCTGGCATGGCTGAAAAGGGGGCGTGGAGTTAGACACAGACACACATGCAGGCGGAATGCTGTGTGGACATGGAGATGGCCTGCTTTAAGAGGGAGAATCTTATAACAGATCCTTCCCAAGTGGCCCTCAGAAAGAACCAGCCCCTGATTTTTGATCCAAGGTTTCAAGGCTGAGCTGACACCTTGATCCTAGATTTCCAACCTCCAGACTGCGAGGCAATGAATTTCTGCTTTTAAGCCACCTCAATCGTGGTCATGTTTTGCCCTACCAGCCCTGGTCATCCAAAGCAGAGGGCAAGATCACTAGCCCCAGTAATGACCAGAGAGGTCATGATGGAGCAGATGGGATTTGGGCTGGGCTTCAGAGGAAAGGGCAAAGGTACAGAAAAGCAGAGCTCTCACGTTGGGAAGAAAGCAGTGGACAGGCTGGAAGGCATCTTACGCCCGCATGCAAGAGTCAGAGCTCCTCAGACCTGATTGAGGCTGGCCCACGTGGGTCTTAACACCTACTCTCCCCAGCCTGGCACTAACTCCACTGCAGGCTTTCTGTATTGATAAATTCATTGTCTTATTAGGGAGTGTCTTCTTTATATTTAGATTAATGACCACATAATGATCACCTGGGCTGATTTAGATGATGTCATTTTAAGAAATTATGGCATAGATTCATCTTCTCTCTCCCCTTTCCTTCTGCCCTGCCTGAATTACTCCTGCAGAAGAAACCAATTAATAGTAGCTTGACTGTGTAATGCAGGCCGCTGTACAATGTAGCGATGCCTAATGGAGTTTTAATTTCCCCGCGGTGAGTCAATATTTGCTTTAAGAAAGAAAAATGTCACCATAAACCACTGCCCCCAATGAATTTGGTGGCACAGAGGGTGAGAGGCTTCTTCTTTAGGTAAACAGTGATGGAGGCTGGATCTGGGGGCCTGGGGGGGGGTTCACTCTTCACAAATAGGGTTGCTTATGGTTTTTCTTTCTTTCCTTCAGACAATGGCAGTTATTAAATATTTTGCTTTGCAAATGTAAATAACTGTCAGAGATTCACCCACAGTTTAAAGAGTCTGAAACAAACTCATTATAACAGAGAAGAGGAACAATTTATTCCAGCCTATTAATAACTTGTGGGGTGCAGGGAGGGAAACAGAACATGAGATGTCCCTCTTTGAAGACGTTATGGGTGTTTTCTTATTTCCCCCCAGCTAGGGTTGCAGGTGGAAACCCAATCTTACTTTTTAAAAAATGGATTAGACTTTTCAGGATCATGCAAGGAAATAAAGTTCTGCGATTCCTCTCTCTCATAATAAGTCTGTCCAAAAATGATGGTGCTCATTCTGTTGAAAGATAGTTTCATTTCCTCCTCAAAATTGGCATGAAAAATTTGCCTTGCCAAATGAACATTGTATACTGAACTTGTCAAATCCTTTCTCCTGACACAAATAAAAGATAACATTGGGTGGCAGCATGTAAAACAGCTCTGACAAGACAGCAAAGGGAGACAAAGAAATATGCATATCTTGATGCTCTCGGTTTTAGAAGCTGGGCTGGGGAGGGGTGGGGGGAGGCGGGTAGCAGCAGAATGACTGGCCAGCTTTGAATGCTTCAGGTAACAATTGAACAAGTCACTTTCATGTCGATGTTCAATGGTATGATGACCCTGTTTCCAATTAGCCAAAACATGACAAAATCCTAACTTTTATAGCAGCACAAACTGCCAGGGAGAAGATGGACGGAGTGACAAGACTCCTCATCCAGAGGTTCATGGGTGAACTGCACGGCTATAATTACTAGTTCTAACGCAGTGGGAAAGTATTCCTGGTGTGTTTAAAAATAAATAAGGTAAATGATCACCCTTTCATTAGATCTGTACTCGTGTCATATAAGTGCCTTTTTTCCTATTAAAATTGTTGATTGAAGGCCGTTAGCTGTTTATCAGCTCGAAATTACATTTTTGCTCTCTTCGGGGCTGCCGCCCATTCAAAATCACACTCGGCGCCTAGTTAGTAACAAGAAAAGACTCCTAAAACTGCAATTGCAGGGGGAAAAAGAAAAACACATGAGCAAGAAACCCAGATTGCACCTTCACGTCCCCAAAGGCATCACGCTTCTTTGTTCTGCTAAGAAAAATTAACCTCAATCTCAGCTCCGGGTCCCTAGATTGATTATCATAGTCATTTAAATACTGTAATCTCATTTTCAGCATTGGGATAAAGAAAGGGAGGGGGAACCCTGGGAGGGTGGAAGCAAGGCTGGAGAGAGAAAGAATGAGGCGGGGAGGGGATGGGAAAGCAGAATAAATTATCTGACAAAGGGAAGCTGGGGGCTTTCTGCTCACAGAGCCTATTTCGGATCCTTCCACTTGATTGGAAAAGTTGATGAAGTTTAAATGAAGCAGAATTAGAACCTCAGGCCGCCGAGTATTGACGGGGCAACAGGAGAATGTGCAATTCAATAGCCCTGGGTTTCGGCAGAAGACAAGGGAAGGGCCTAAATGGCGTAATCTTCAATCGAATCGAACAGCCACTCAGACAAGGCAGGGTAATGAGTGAGGGCCAGCCCGGGCCTGTTGGTTAAAGGAATTAATCCGCCCTGCCGCCCGCCCAAGCCGGGCTTTGATGCCCATTGTGTGGGACCCTGTCCCAGTCTATCTAAATGCTAACGAACCGCGGGGGTGAGCAGGGCTGTGCTTTTCTTTGCTGGCGCTAATCTGATGACAATTTGCTCTCTCTGATTAGGGGGGCGGGGAGGGGACAGTGGGTGGGAGAGGAGGANGGACCCTGTCCCAGTCTATCTAAATGCTAACGAACCGCGGGGGTGAGCAGGGCTGTGCTTTTCTTTGCTGGCGCTAATCTGATGACAATTTGCTCTCTCTGATTAGGGGGGCGGGGAGGGGACAGTGGGTGGGAGAGGAGGAGGGGAGGCCTGCCCGTTGAAAGGGGGGCCATTCTGGTGAGCCCCAGCCCCCTACCCCCAGAGCTCCTGGCTCCCTGGCCCACAGATGCACATGTTTAGAGTAACATAAACTCCAGGTGTCCATGGGAAACCAAGTGTCCACGCTCCTGTTCTTTCTATGTCTTGTCTCTTCTTGAGACATATGTGCGTGCGTGCGTGCTCAGTCGCGTCCAACTGTTGCGCGATCCGCACGGACTGTAGCCTACCAGCCTGCTCTGTCTGTGGGATTTTCCTGGCAAGAATACTGCAGTGGGTTGCCATGCTGAAAGGGCAGGCTTTACCTTAAGCCACCCAGCATCGGTCCCTCCTTGCCTTCTTCCTATCACAGCCCCTCCAGACGTTCCCTCCAAACACACCCAAGCTCGTGGCATCCAGTTTCTCTCCCTGTCTGGTCATCTTCTACATCTAAAATGCTCAGCTTTCTCCTCTCAGTCCCCTGAGTCCCGCTTGGTCATCCAGAAACTCCAACAGGCTTTTCTGGACCACTCCAGGCCACAGGGCCTCCTCCTAACTGTTTTGTCTGTCTTGTAGGTCTGAGTCACACTGGCCCTATAGGTTTCAGCCTTAGAAGTGCAGCGACTTCTAGGGAGTATGTGTGTGTGTGTGCGTCTGGTGCGGCAAACGTGCCCAAGTAAACTGTAAGCTCCTTGAGAACAGAAAACACACCCGTGGATGAAGCTGATCGTTTAGACAGGTGTAGGTGTAGATGGGGGCTTCCCAGGCGGCACTAGGGGTAAAGAACCCGCCTGCCAAGGCAGGAGATGCAAGGAAGGTGAGGTCAGTCCCTGGGCCGGGAAGATCTCCTGGAGAAGGGTATGGAAACCCAGTCCAGTATTCTTGTCTAGAGAATCCCATGGCCAGAGGAGCCTGATGGGCTATGGTCCATAGTGCCACAAAGAGTTGGACATGACTGAAGCGACTTAGCATGCACGCACACACAGATGTAGATAGATTAGATTTTTCTCTCTCATAGATTGAGTTGAGATCATAGACTCAAAAGGCTGGCACTTAGCAGGTATTTAACAATGAGGGCTGTGGATGTCACCAAGTTCTTTTGATTAGTCCAGTGGTTGGAACCTCAGGCTACAGAGTGCCAGACCTCTCAAAGCCTGGCACCCCCACCCACGTGCTGGATGACTGTGGGCAACTTGTGAAACCGCTCTGAGACTCAGCTTTCCCATCTGTAAAATGGGAACGATGGTAATCCCACATTTTTAGAATTGTGGCCAAGATTTTAGGGAGGTGATGCCTAAGAAGAGCCAGCAGACAGTGCCTGGTACATGGTGGCCTCCACGAAATACAGCTGCTGTCAGCTGCCTCAGGAGAGCATCGGCTGGCCAAACGGTCACCAGCCAGGAACTTTCTGGAAAGCCAGACTCCAGGCCTCTACCTCCACACACACTCCTGCTCCAGGAGAAGTCAGGCCCGCGAACATCCTGCCAGGCAATCCTGGGAGGATCTGCCGCCAGAGGACCACGCTACTGCCGAAGGAAAGATGGAGGTTTCGGAAACACCAGACAGACACTTTCCTTTCAGAAGGGGAGTTTCTGAAAGACTCGCTTAAACCTCCAGATTTATGCCCACTTGATGCCTACAAAGAGAGCAAAGTATTAAGTGACAGTTTATAAAGGTTTTGGAGGCAGACACGAAGCCTGGCGTTCAGTCCTAAGGGGTCTCTCAGAATCGCCCTAACAGGCTCCCTCAAATGATGTGAGGAAAATTCAGAGCATGACAGACCAAGGGGCTTGTTTGACTTGTTTAAGTAAACAGATCGCAGGCACTAACCCTAAACCATCATGTTGCTCATCCCACCCACGGTGCTTCAAACGTGCAGCCTGGTAGGGTTCCAGGCTGCAATGACCACGTCCGTTCCAGCAGAGAAGGGCTCGTGACGAGTCCTCCAGTCCACCTACAGCATCCCGCAGCCAAGCACGGGTCCCTCTGCCCCCAGGAGCACTGGGGGCGGGCGTGCGGGGAGGCTGGCACTTAGGCCCACTGTCGGTGTCTGGATTTGTCTCTCACCCTCTCTTTTCCGTCTTGCTTATCCTACTTGCTTTGGCCCCTGCAGCTCTCAGATCCAACTGGGAGCCCCACTTTATCTGGCCTCACTCCCCACCCAGCCTCCCCTCAGCTTTTGCTTCCCTGCAGCTTCCTGAGTTCCAACTTTCTCCTTGCCCTGGAGGCATGAAACCACTTATTTTGTCTGGAACAGTCTCCACCCACCACCCACCCAAACACAGACACACACACACTCTGGCCAGCACCCAGTAACTGACCACTCCACTCGTTCCAGGAGGTTGGGATGAGATGTCGCATCCCTGGGCTTGGACTTTAGCCTCCTGACACTGCAACCGCCTTCACGGTGCTTATCCCTAGGGAAGAGGGAGTTGCCCTATTGTCTGCCTTCACCAGGGGCTTCCCAAATGGCGCTAGTGGTACAGAAGCTTGCCAAGTGCAGGGGACCTAAGAGATGCGGGTTCCATCCCTGAGTCGGGAAGATCCCCCGGAGGAGGGCATGGAAACCCACTCCAGTATTCTTGCCTGGAGAATCCCAGGGACAGAGAAGCTTGGTGGGCTAGAGTCCATAGGGTCACAAAGAGTCACACACGACTGAAGCAGCTTAGCACACATGCACGCACTGTCTTCACCAGGCTTTGCGCTGCCTTCAGACAGGAACTCAGGCTCTCCTGTCCACAGAGGTCCCTCCAGGCCCAGCATGCTGCCTGGCACCCAACAGCCCCTTGATAAACATTTTGCAAAGTGTCGAATGAGCAAATGAAAGGTAGGCTCCAGACGGTTCTCAGGGAGAAAGCCATTCAGGTGTGCAGAAACCAAGGCTTCGGGACATTCCAGGGACTTGCCCAAGGTTTCTGAGTCAACAAGAGTGTGCAGGAAACTGAGAGCTCATGACTGTGGTTCTGGGGCCTGGAGTGTCTGGTCCAGAGGAAGTGTGTAGTACTGAATGAATGGATGGATGGATGGATGATGAATGAATGGATGGACGGATGGGTGGATGGATGGATGGGTGGATGGGTGGATGGATGGATGATGGATGGATGGATGGATGGGTGGGTGGATGGGTGGATGATGGATGGATGGATGGATGATGGATGGGTGGGTAGATAGATGGATGGGTGGAAGGGTGGGTGGATGGATGATGGATGGACGGATGGATGAATGGATGGATGATGGATGGATGATGGTTGGGTGGGTGGATAGATGGATGGGTGGATGAGTAAATGGATGATGGATGGATGGGTGGATGGATGGATGGGTGGGTGGATAGATGGATGAATGGGTGGATGGATGGATGGATGAATGATGGATGAATGGGTGGATGGATGGATGGGTGGATGGGTGGTGGATGGGTGGATGGATAGATGGATGGGTAGATGGATGGATGGATGCATGGGTGGATGGATGGATAGGTGGATGGGTGGATGGATGGATGGATGGATGATTGATGGATGGATGAATGGATGGATGGATTGATGGATGATGTATGGGTGGAGAGATAGATGGATGGGTGG
>SJYX01018174.1:9672-26693 GCA_006410675.1 Oreotragus oreotragus | reverse complement strand
GATATTGAATATAGTTCCCTGTGCTGTACAGTAGATCCGTGTTGTTTTCTATGTCATACATTTATTATTGTTCAGTAGCTCTGTCCTGTCTGACTCTTTGCGACCTCATGACTATAGCCCACCAGGTTCTTCTGTCCATGGGGTTTTCCAAGAAAGAATACTGGAGTGGGTTTCTATTTCCTTCTTCAGGGCATTTTCCTGACCCAGGGATCAAACTCACGTTTCCTGCATCTCCTGCATTAGCAGGCAGACACCACTGAGCTACTGGTGTGCAAATATTAATCCCAAGTTTATCCCTCTCTATCTTTCCTCTCTGTTAACCATAAGTTTGTTTTCTGTGTCTGTGAGTCTCCTTCTGTTTTGTAAGTAAGTTTATTCGTATCATTTTTTTTTAGATTCCACATATAAGTGATATCGTATGATATTTGACTTTCTCTTTCTGACTTACTTCATTTAGTATAGTAGTCTCTAGGCCCACCCATATTACTGCAGATGGCATTATTTCATTCTTTCTTTGGCTAAGTGATATTCCACTGTGCATATGTACTGCATCTTTATCCACTCATCTGTCAATGGACATCTAGGTTGCTTCCATGGTTTGACTATTGTAAACAGTGCTGCTTTGAACATTGTGGTGCACGTATCTTTCTGAATTACAGTTTTCTCCAGATATATGTCCAGGAGTGGGATTGATGGGTCATATGGTGACTCTAGTTTTAGTTTCTTAAGGACATCCACACTGTCTTCCATAGTGGCTGCACCAATTTACATGCCCACCAATAGTGTAGGAAGGTTCTCTCTCAGCACCTCTCCTGAAGGTCATGGGAAACACTTTCAATGCCTCGACCACTAAACATCTTTGGTCCTCACCTGGCTTGGGCAACAGTTGATGCTGGGGACCATCATTGTCAAGTTTGTGCTTCCTTAGCTTCTAGGACATCGCACGCTTGTTTCCCATCACTCCTGACCATCCCTTTGCAGGAGCCTCCTCTTCTGCCTGTTTTGACATCTCTCTTTCTCTCACTCTGTCCTAGGTCTTCCCTTTAGTCTCAATGGCTGCTGCTAAGTCGCTTCAGTCATGTCCGACTCTGTGTGACTCCATAGGTGGCAGCCCACCAGGCTCCCCCGTCCCTGGGATTCTCCAGGCAAGAACACTGCAGTGGGTTGCAATTTCCTTTAAAAGTGAAAGTGAAGTTGCTCAGTCGTGTCTGACTTAGCGACCCCATGGACTGCAGCCCACCAGGCTCCTCCAGGAGCAAGAGTTTTCCAGGCAAGAGTACTGCAGTGGGGTGCCATTGCCTTCTCAATGGCAGTTTGCACTTAATCCCATGACTCAGGTTTCAGGGGTCACTGGCCTCAGAATTCTTCAGCTCAGATGCCAGAGCTCTCTTATCAGCCTGCTGGGAGTTCATCCTAATCTCCAAATGTTTATCTTCAAAGTGGAAATAAAGACCGCGCCCTTTTCTGTCTGTGGTTATGGATAACTAGATTCAAAAAACCATGCATTTTGATTTCTACAGGGTAGACCCTGTCTCATGCATCCACTGTTTGGTGAATCTTCTTCTTACCTGGATGGCTTTAAATGTAAAACATCCAAGATCCGGTCTGCTCCCAACATGATGCTGAGAGTCTCCCAAGGACAAGGAAGCTGGACCATTTCCCAGGAAGCGAACAGTTACATGGAGGCTGGTTTTCCTCTCTTCACAATCATTATTTCAGGTCAAGAAGATGGAGCTTAGAGGGTGATTTCATACAGCTGGTGCTCGGAAAGTTCTTTGTTATCACAGTCCTGGTGATGCATGAGTCACTGGCTTTGCATCTCCAGGCAGTGGGCGTGTGCTGTCAGATTCAATTCCTGGGTCCTCAGATGTGCCCAGTAGTCAGCAGTGTCAAACCCCTGGCGCAGGAGGTGCCAGAGGGGCACAGATCACTGTGGCAGGGAGGTGTGTGTGCACACCTGTGATCTGGACGCTGGTATGACCGGCCGCCTTTACCCCAGGCTGTGAAAAGCCTCGTTACTCAGCAGGAATGTCAGGTTATATTAAGTCCACCCCATCCTCCTCCTCCTCCTCCTCCTTCTCCTGTGAATTGTCATAGCTTGTGCACCCGCGCCTGTTGGCGAGTCTCATTTTGTCGTGTTGCAACTAAAAGCCCACATCTTTGGGGGGCCTTCTGGTCTCAAGCATGCGGCCAGTATGTGAGGTGTTCTATCTCTTGCTTAGCAGCCCTTTCTTGGTGGTGCTGATTAATCCAGAAGGGCTAGATTTCGTTGGAGCGGTGACAGCTTCCCCGGGTGGGCAGCTCTGGTCCTGCACGGTGTCAATGATGAAAGCTTCCAGGGTAAGTCTTCCTACTTCTCAGCATCTTCATGGGACTGGAAGCCTCAGCAGTAGGCATTTTCTGGATTTTCCCCTAAGCAATCCAAGAAACATGCATGTCTGAGGAGCATCCATGCCCTGTTACTCTGAAGGGCGGGGAGGACCACTGTCTGCTGTCACTGTGGCATTAAGGGCGAGGCCACATGTGTCCCCCTGCCCCATGCCCACCTCTGGGCTTTTTCAGGGCTAAATGACAAGACTGGATAAATGAGATGCTATAATTTGGCAAGTAAATCACATAGTCCGTGTAGCTCAAATGACATCCTTCTTCACTCTTCTCTGGGCTTTTACCTGGACGTGTTGGGTGCTGAATAGGTTCTTTCAGCATCACTGTGTAAGGGGGTTTGGCCTCTGCTAAACTGTTTGCTGTGGAGCAGAGAATTGTTTGGGGTTGAGTTTGCTTCTCAGCAGCTCTTTCTGTTTCTAGTTCCTTGAGGTGGGAGAACCGGTACAGTAAGTGGTACCCCGAGTGCAGATTCCTGCTTGGACCAATTTGGGGGAAGAGATGGCCATGTACACCCCTCCCTCCCCTTTTACCTGGTGATATTGTGGATCGGTGCTTCCTGGACTGGATTTAGATCCTGGGCTTTTTTCTCTTGAAGATTGATTTCGTCAGGTTAAGCAGCTGACCTTGAATCACTGAGATGGAACAGAGATGAAACTGATGAATGCAACTTTCGTACAACCACCAGAAAACTGAATGAAAGAGCCAGCCCTGCTTCTCCTCCCGATGTTGCCTTCTTGCAGTCCGTTCTTCTAGGGGAGGGGCAGAGGAAGGTGGCGGCAGGAACTGAGTGGGTGGTTATGGCAGGTTGTGGAAGGTGTGCAGAGTGAGAGTGGTGACTCCAGTGGGGAAGGTGATCCCTGCTTGAGTCGCCATTGTGTGCAGGGAAATGCTCGGGACTCTAGGAGAACCATCTCATTTAGTCCTCCCAGTGGCTTTCATATCCTTCCATCTCAGAGAGTGTAGAGATACCAGGCAACCTGCCTGAGGTCATAGGTCTTACACGTCAACCAGCTCGAGTTTGTATTTAGACAGAATGACCTCAGTACTGACATTCTACTGCTGCTAAGTCGCTTCAGTCGTGTCCGACTCTGTGCGACCCCATAGACGGCAGCCCACCAGGCTTCCCCGTCCCTGGGATTCTCCAGGCAAGAACACTGGAGTGGGTTGCCATTTCCTTCTCTATACCCCTCCTTAAAGTTTTTCCTGGGGTCTTCCCTGGCTGTCCAGTGGTTAAGACCTCACCTTCAAATGCAGGGGGTATGGGTTCAATCCCTAGCCTGGAGTTAAGATTCCACGTGACTCATGGCCAAAAACCCAAGACATAAAGTACAAGCAATATTGTAACAAATTCAATAAAGGGTTTAAAAATGGCTCATGTTAAAAAAAAATCTTTAAAAAATAATATAGTAATATCAACTCCTGCTTTAAAGAAAAATAGTTTCTCCTGAGACAAGTTTCTCTCTGAGACATGGCTGCCTTTATTTCACCTTGGGGTATCCAAGACTTCCAAGGTCAAGATTGAGGGGTCTGGGTGAGTGTACATATCCCTTGTGATTGCCAGTGATTCTCATGTGGGATATCCCACAATGTCTCCAGGTCCCCCAAGGAGCCGGCAGGGGATTACATAGTGGTTGCTTTACATAAGAAAGGGGAAATGAATTTATGCCTTTGGGAGCATCTTGGAGGAGGGAAGTAGTTTCTCATAGACTGGGGATCATTGTTCTCCAGAACCAAACACAGAAGATGTCATATGGGAAGGAGACTGTAATGACTGTGGCCTAGGGTAAGGGGCTTGACTGAAATATAGGACCTGAAAACAGCAGGAGGACCCTTTCTCCTTGTGGGAGGTGTCTGTAACCCTATGGTTCCTGTTCCTTTCTTATCATGAGTGTGAATGAGCCCAAGTTCAGACCTCTTGAAGTATTGTAAAGGAGATTCCCAAGTCAATTCAGATGTGGGTGATCCCCAGATAGGAACTCACTTAGCAGATGAACAGAGAACACGCTTGAAGAATCAAGCAAAGAAACCTGCAGACCTGACTGCAGGTGGCTATTGCTGTCACCTCCCACCGTGGGATGCTAACTGTCCCTGTTGCTTCTTCCTTGTGCTTTTTAGTGGGTGTCATTCTCTATCTTTGTGAGAACCCTCGACTTGCTCACTGATGCATCATTTTCAGATCACTTCATTATTTTTATTTCTTCTGGAGTCAGTTCATCCTGGTTACTGATTTTGTTAAATCTCTTTAGCAGTGTGAGTTTTCTTTCTGTGTTTTGGAATTTCTGTTTTCAGACTCATCTTTTATGGGAGATTTTTACCCCCTATCTCTCTTTCCTTGTCTGCACTCACTCTTTGCTCTTGTCTTACTTCTTTGTCATTCTGTACCATCCTGTGGGTGCTCCTGGTCTTGAATTGGGTTCTATTATTGGTAGCTCAGAGTTCCTGCACAGGTGATACCACTGAGCCAGTGGGTCTGGTCTCCCTGCCTCTCCAGGGCAATACTTTGTCTGTGCCAGAGCTCTGGGCAGCCTTCTTTGGGAGTTGGGGACTTGACTTCAGCCTTGGTTCAGGCAGTACCTTGGCTCAAGTCTCTAGCCTCAGGTAGGAGACTTTCACTTCTTCATAGCCTAACATAATTGGACTCCTAATTTTTTCTGCCTGGAAAATTAGGCAGAGGAGAGGACTCAGAATTTTCTGGACTTAGAATCTGGAGAGTCCCAGGAGTTCCACTCATGACATGTGATCCAGCCTTCCGTAGTCCTCACGATTTTTTTTGCCTTCTTTTTGAGCAAGACAAACCTCTAAGTGTTTTCTGTATTGTTTATTATGGCAATATGTTTGGAGCAGTGCTTGTGCGGAAAGGGGGCAGGTCAGAGCTTGACATAAACTCCAGATGAAGAGCAGTTCCGTTGCCTCTTTAGGACACAAGGGTGCAGTGCAGGTCAGCACACAATGTATCAGATGCGATTTATCTTCTGGACACTTCACTACAGGCTTTATAGATATTATTTTATTATCCACTCATCACATCATTGTAAAGTGTCACTCCTCCCATTTTTACAGAGTTGGAAACTCATGGTTTGGAAAGAGGAAAAGAAACACATCCCACACCACAAAGCTTGTGAATCACAGAATCACACCCAACCCCAATCTGATTTCAAATCAGAACCCTTCACCCCCATCCGTGTGTTAGGATGTCATCTCATGATGCCCTTTCCTTTTGTTCTAGGAAAATGCACTTAAGGAAGCTGCCCAAGGAGACCACCGCCTGAGGCCCCATTATGCAGGCCTCCCCGCAAGGGCCCGCCAGCTCGACAAGGTAACTGGCCACCACCATCGACAGGCCACTGGGAGCGGGGGTGTCAGGGAGGAGCCCAGGGAAAGTGGAAAGGGATGACTCACTGAACTCCACCCCAACGAGAGTGGCTGGGACCCTGGTCACACCTCTTCTGTTTCATCATGTGGCCACTGCACAAAGCCCTAGAGAAATGTCTTATTTGCTGTCTGCTAGGCATCCCCACGTAAAGGTCTATTCAGTCACATAGGGGCCAGAACAAAACTTCCCATGTTCTCTCCACCAAACCATTGCCTCTCCTAGTTTTTCTCATCTCATCCCTCCAACTGCTCAGGCCTAGATGCTCTGAGTGGTCCTTTATGCTTCCTTTACACCTCACTCTCCGACAGCCTCCAGCCCTCCCATTTCCAATCCCACTGTGTCCCACAAGCACAGGCTGCCATTTTCTCCTGCCTGAATGAAGAAACAGTCTCCTAATTGGCCTGCCTACCTCCCTTCTTCATGTCCTACAATCAGTTTCCAGCATGATCTAGAGTGACCCTGTGACTCAAACCAGACTATGTTGATCCTTGAAGTAAAAGCCTTCTGCCAAAATAACAAGAAAGCTCCTCCCTGTGGCTGCCGTCTTGCTCAGCCTTGTCATCTGCCTCTCCATCTTTGATTCCTGAAGTTCTGTTCATGCTGACCTTCTTTTTGCTCCTCAGACCACCAAGCTGGTCTCAATGTGCCATGACTTTCTCTGCTTAGAACTCTGCTCCCTCCTTTTCAAATAGCCACCAGCTTCTTGCTCTTCATGGTGAGTTGCCTCCTCAGCTAGACCTTCCCTGCCTCCAGCTACCCGTCCCCTTCCTTTAATTATGTGGCTTCACTCAGCCCTTCCTTTAATTATGTGTCTCATCACTTTGTTGGTTGATCACATCTTCACTTATGTGTCTGTCTGTCCACCCTGCAATAATGTCAGCTCCTAGGTAGCAGAGGTCTTTGCCATCTTATTCATCACAGTATCCCCAGTACCTATCTCAGGAAACATCGTAGGTACTCGGTGAATATTAGTTAATGATCAGTTGGTGGTTTGAAATGGCTAATTGCTTAACTTTCCATAATTACAGAATGTTTATTTGAAAGAATAACTGAGTCCTAACAATTTACTATAAAAATAGAGCTTTTTTGATTTTACACTTCTTTTCCTGCCTTCCTGCTTGACCCCCCACCTTTTTTTTAAGAAGAAAAAAAATGTGCTTTTCAGGAAATAAGAAGTGTTGGAGAGGATGTGAAGAATTTGGAGCCGTTGTGCCCCGTTGGTGGGAATATAAAATGAGGCAGTGACTACGGAAAACAGGATGGCAGATCCTTAAAAAATTAAGAATAGAATTACTCCATGATCCAGCAATTTCACTTCTGGAGATATACCCCAAAGGATTAAAAACAGGATTAAGAAGAGATATTTGTCCTTTCATGTTTATAGCAGCATTATTCACAATGGCCAAAAGATGGAAGCAACCCAAGCGACCATCTGTGAATGAACATCAACAAATGTTATATAAGATGCAGTATATCTATGTGTGTGTGTGTACATATATGGGTAGATTTTTTTTTTTTTTTCATAACATCTTACCAAAAAACCCTAACGAACTTTTTGGCCAACCCTATTGGAGTGGGAGACCATGCCCTCCTCCAGGGGATCTTCCCAACCCAGGGATTGAACCTTTGTCTCTTAAGTCTCCTGCATTGGCAGGCGGATTCTTTACCACTAGTGCCACCTGGGAAGTAATTATATATACACACAATGGACTATTATTACTCAACCTTAAAATGAAGGAAGTGCTGACACCTACTGCAACGTGGATAAACTTTGAAGACATTATGTTCAGTGAAATAAGCCAGTCCAGAAGGACAAATACTATATGAGTCCCCTCATATAAAGTCCCTAGAGGAGTCAGATTCATAGAGACAGAAAAGCAGGGTAGTGGGAGGCAGGGGCTAGGGGAGGGGGAGGAGGAGTTAGTGTCTAAGGGGGACAGAGTTTCAGTCTGGGAAGATGAAAAGTTTTGGAGATGGGTGTTAGTGATGGTTCCACAACAGTGCGAGCATACTTCATGCCACTGAGCGGTACACTCGAAAACCTTAAGACAGTAAATTTGACGTCATGTGTGTGTTAGACACTAACACAAAGAGTGGGACATGACTGAGCAACTGAACTGAACTGAACCGAATATCATGAGAAAAGTGCAGCCAGCACATGATAAGTACAGTAATTCCCCTATACGCCCAGTCGTGTCCAACTCTTTGTGACCCCATGGACTGCAGCCCACCAGGCTCCTCTGTCCGTGGGATTTTCCAGTCTCCAGGCAAGAATACTGGAGTGGGTAGCTATTTCCTTCTCCAGGAGATCTTCCTAACCCAGGGATCGAACCCAGGTCTCCTGCATTGCAGGCAAATTCTTTACCATCTGAGCCACCAGAAAGCCCCACGTTATGTGTATTTTACCGTAATTTTATCAAAAAGATGTGCTTTCAGGATGACTCCAACTCTCCCTTTAAATCCCTTCCTCCATATTGCTGCCAGCCCCTTTGCCTTCTGTCCTCTTTCCTTTCCAAACCTGCTCTCAGGAAAGGCTCTGATAAACTCACGCATCCTGAGGTGCGAATCCGTAACGAGGCTTGGTGACCTTCTCAGCCCCGGCATCTTTTTACTTAAACAAGAACAGAAATGAAAAATAATGGTGATGCTTTGGGCATCAGAAACAAACTAACCACAGGGCTGGAGGGAGTTGGCTGGAGGGAGTTGGCTGGAGGGAGTTGGCTGAAGGGAGGGTTGATCCTAGAATGACTTCCTCGCTTTCACTAAGTCCACTCCATGTGGGCATCTGTCTGCTCCCCAGCTAGGCTCCTGCACCCGGAGTGCGAGTCCTCCTTGGTGAGGGCAGAGCCAGAGGAACCCAGTGGCGGTGTCACCTGTGCTGGTCAGTGGCGGCGGGGTGGAGCCCCAGGGTCAAGCCTCACCAGCATCTCATTCCTAAACCTGGCTCTCCTGGTGCCCCGATGGGTACCCCTGCTCCCACAGAACTCTCACCAAAACTGACATAACTTTTTTCACTAAGGTTTGAAGCTCCTTCCCCTGCTGCCTTCACATCTTGACCTTTTAAGCAAAGCTTCAAGGCCCAGAAAATGAGCTCCCCTCGGCATTACAGTAGGGTGTGAAGGCACGGGGTGACTCACAGGCACAGACTGGAATAGCAGAGCTTGCAGAGAGGAGGTGGGGAGCCTGGCGTTGCCATAGACATCATATTTGTCCTGCCCCTTCCCAGGCCTACAGGGCTGGGCGTTCCCTTGGGGTGCCCGAGCAGGGTGTCTTCAGGGGAATCGCTATGGGAAACAGCAGGTCCTGAAAGACTGCCTTGGGAGACCAGTGTCTGTGTCCCAGGGTAACTTGGGGAGGTATAAGGGGCAGGTTGGTTCATGTTGATGGTGAAAGAATTCAACCACAGCACCAGATCCATTGGGGTGGAACCCCCAAGACCTATAGAAACACAAGGAAGTGTTTCATCTGGTTCTCCAGAAGAAGTCTGGGAATTCCCAATTCCCACAGCTGACTCAGGCTGGATTTGCAATCTGCTTTTCAGTAGCCTTGATTAAGTACGCAAAATTAATGATCAGAGCTCTTAATTATTAATGTACAGGGATACAGGGTCAGTGTCTTCCCCGAAGCCTGCCCAGAAGGGACTGCCTCTTAGGTGCAAAATTGGTTATTGAACTATTTAGAATATTGAGTTGAATTTTACTGGGCAGGCCTCCCCGTGGAATGAAACAAATGAACCAGGAATCCAGGACACAGTGCAAAGGATGGGTCAGTGCCCCTGGTGCCTGCAAACCCAACTTAAAAAAAAAAAGAAAAAAGATTCTGAATTTTTTACTCCCTTGGGTTCAAAGGAGCCCATTAAATTCTCCCCAAACCGGCTAGCTGTTCTTATCGCCAGTTGGAGGTTCAGGCTACTTTCTCACTGAGTGTGTGGGGGCATGCGTGCTAAGTCGCTTCAGTCGTGTCCAACTCTTTGTGACCCCATGGATTGTAGCCCACCAGGCTCCTCTGCCTATGAGATTCTCCAGGCAAGGATACTGAAGTGGGTTGTTATGCCCTCCTCCAGGGAATCTTCCTGACCCAGGAATGGGACCCAGGTCTCGTGCATTACAGGCAGATTCTTTACCACCTGAGCCACCAGGGAAGTCTGGGAAAGGGTGGAGATTACCACAAACATCATTTTTTCATGGGTGAGGTTAGTTTTTGAGATTTCCAAGACCAGTTTAAGCTCATGTTTTCAGCACCTTTTGCATCTCCTTTCTATATTGTGGAAACAATGGAACCAGACTAGTTAGTGTCAGAATTCCTAGAATCAAGGTGTCTGAAGGGCTGCACTCCTTCTGCAGGCTCCAAGATAGAATCATATTCTCATGTCTTCCAGCTTCTAGAGGTGCCCTCGTTCCTTGGCCCCTGGGTCCTTCCTCCATCTCCAAAGCCACAAGGTAGCATCTTCATATTGCATTCCTCTCATCAGGACCCTTGTCATTACTACACTGGAGCCACTAAGATAATCCAGGACAATCTCAAAATCCTTAATCTCTCCTTCCAAGTCTTTTTTGCATATGAGGCAACATTCACAGGCTCCAGAATTAGGATGTGGACTTCTTTATGGGTTTTAATTTAGCCTATCTCAGTCCACCCCTGCCCCCAATCAGTCCCTTTGTCTATCCCATCCCTCCTAGCCAACAAACTTTCTTTCCACTGTTGCAAACCAGGGAAGTGACCTTAATCATTCCATAATTGTGACCATAAAGGGGACATGATGGAGACACTTTAAGTCAAAGAAATGCAGGACCACAATCGTGGCATGAGATGAAGTGTATTTGATGTATTAAAGCACAAGCACCAGCAACTTGCAAAGCCTTGCAGTGGCCCAGAAGTCCGCTGCAGATTCTTGGTCATCCTCAACTATCCTGTAAAGCACTGTCTTCAAGACAAATAAAACGTGGCGCTTTTTTTCCCCACCAACAATCGCTTTCTGTTGTTACTACAATGAACACAATATAAGGTACAACAAAAGCACAACATTTTAGCTCCATGTCGGGTAAATGGGATTTTTGGGTGGGCCTGACCCTCTAACGTCCGTCCATCTGTTCTGTCCGCCGTTGGCAACGTCCCTGTGGAAGCACAGGTCTGGCAGCTGCCAGTCAGTTTCCAGATTCACTTCTGGGTTGTGGTCTGTCTGCTGGTTGGGGATAGACTATTATTTTAACGTTTTTAAAAATCTTTTTATTTATTTTTATTGAAGTAGAGTTAGTTTGCAATGTTTTTAATTCCTGTTATACAGCAAAGTGATTACATTACATATATATATGTATTCTGTTTTTAATAGTCTTTTTCATCATGGTTTATCATAGGGAGCTCAGCTGTTGTTCTAGGATGACCTAGAGGGGTGGGATGGGTGGATGGAAGGGAGGCTCAGCAGGGAGGGGATATATGTATACCTATAGCTAGCTGATTCATGGCTGTTGCACAGTAGAACTAACACAATACTGTAAAGCGATTATCCTCCAATTAAAAAGTATATACATATAACCTGTGATAAAACAGAAAGGGGATGGGCTATTCTTGACCAAAGCCCTGGGCAGTGCCCCTGGCAGGATGATTCCTGACTGCCCTGTGCTCTTAGAGGGGGCTGGATAATAACTAAAGGGACGGAAATAAATGAGGCCGGCAAATGGAGCCTGAAACCCAAGTCAGCTTCCCTACAAAGTACGAGTTTGAGTTTCTTGGAAATACCTGACTTACGTGGGCTTTGGCTATTCATTCTACTTCTCTACTCTGACAACAGGAAATTGGATCGCTAAAGAAAATTCTGGTCCCATCCGAGCTGACGTTCTAATGAGGCACAACCCTGAGAAAAAAGTAAACTGCTCATGTGATAATTTCACATAGTGATAAATGCCCATGGAAGATAGAGCAGGGGAAAATGGCGAGGGCGATGAAGACAGACAAGTAGGGAGGATATAGGTACCTCGAGGGCTTGTCTGGAGTGACATAATTGATGAGCAGAGAGTGGGGGTGGAGTGGCAACAGCTCATTCAAAGGCCCTGGGGCAGGAATGAGCTTGGCTTGTTCAAGGGATTAAAAGAGGCCAAAGTGACTGAGCATGGTGGATGGTAACAGGTCAGATCAGAGTAGGTAGGCCAGATGCTGCAGGACTTTGGGGCCACATCAGGAATCTGGACTTGATTCCAATTTCCATGGCAGCCCTGGGAGTTTTTAATCAGTGAGCAGCAAGATATGACTTCTATTCTAGAAGCCTTCTCCTGGCTATGGTGCAAGACTGGACTCAGGGTTTTTCGGATACTGTTCCCAAGTCTAATTTCCTTATTAGCCAGGACATGAGAAGCGAAGGCTTTCAGCAAACCTGGAGTTGAGGTTCAAATGCGGGTTCTGCTTAGTTCCATTAGGTCATGACATTTTCACCAGGTAGCATTTGAATTTTCCCCTGAGTTCATTGCTTGATGCATCACACTGTAGCAAAATGGCACGAAAATACTTCTGTGAATCAGACCTCTCCACGACCTCTTAATAACAGCTTCCCTGTAACCCTGCTCCATTTACGAATGCCAAGTGGGCGCCTTCTTTTCTTTCTGTGCCACAGAAACTGTCAAGTTACACGAAGATCGTACATAAAGCATTTGAAACAGAAAGGACTTATGTAGCTATAAAAAAAAAAAAAAAGGCAAAAAAACCCCATGACTTTGTGACAGTCTGTTATTGAAGCCATAATTCATGTAATGTTTGGGGAGGAGGGGAAGAAATTAAAATTCCGTGGTTGGAATAAAGCATGCTGTGCAATGAAAAAATAATGGAGAAGAAATCAGGTAACTTCTGTCATCAAGGGCATGCCCTTGTCTGTTTCAAAGAAGCTAGAGGAGAGATTGAGGATTAGTAGAGTCTCCCAGATAAGTTTTAAACATGGGAGTCCTGGGGGTTCTGGGCTGAAAATGAACATGGTTTCTGAGGTTATTGGAGCATCCATCATCCAAATCCACGTGGTGCTTTGTTGCCATTTTTGTCCACTTTTACGACAGAGGTGAAATTTTAGGCAAAAGAATTCAGTATGGCTACACAATTTGAGTAACATTTTGTGTCTGTCAAGACTTTCAGTCCAGAGGGACAGAAGACAGTTCAAATTGACACAAGTAAACCAAGGGGATGTATTGGCCCAAGTAACTAGAAAGGAAAGCAGTGGCTTCAGGCACGGCTTGATCTGGTTGCTCACACGATGTCATCAGGACTCTGCTTCTCCCTCTACATCTTGAGAGTCTGTTCCAGATGAGTTCTTCCCTCATGAATGCAAATAGCAGTGTAGCTCGAACCTTTGTCTTTAACTTTCCAAGCACAGTGGGTGAATCTCTTCCCAGATTCCTACACAGTCGAGTATCTCATTCTCTCTGGATGCTACTGGGTTCTATGCCCCTCCTCTCCCAATCCTCACGTCCAGGGAATGGGATTATACTGATTGGCTAGGCCTCAGTCACATCTCCAGACCTGACCCAATCACTGTGGCTGTGCTGAGGATGGGTGGGATGAAGAGAGGTGCTGTGTGCTGATTGGCCAGCCCTTGGTCACACGTATTCACCCCGGCAGGAGTGGACCCACTACGAAGTCCAGGACTGAGGATAAGGGAGGGGAAGTCTCCAAAAAGATCTTAAAGGGGCAGTGACAGATGACAGCTGGGGACAAATACCCACTGCAGCTCCCGTGCAAATTGTAAACGCCCCTTCTCTCCATTCTTGCTACTTTAGGTGAAAGCAGAGTATGCTCGGCTTAAACACACGCTCACCATAGTGACCAGAGAACGTGATTTGGCCGTGAAGGAGAAACACCAGCTCCAAGCCAAGCTGGAGAACCTAGAACAGGTCCTAAAGGTAGGACAAGCTTCCACTTCCGCTTTCCCCGGGGGTCAACGTGAGGAAGGAGGGGCCGCAGAATTCCAAAGCAGAGACTGGTTGAAACTCCTTTTGAGTTTCAAAATCATAAAAATTCAGGGCTCTATAGGGCTGTTTTTACCCTTTCTGTGGTATACAAAGCAATAAATAACAAAATTTGAATGTTTCTGGAAGCGATCCCGTAAAACCAATTATGCATTTCCATTTCTTAGAATGTTAAACACAGCTGAGCAAGAGATGCTAGGCAGCACTCCGGAATGGAAATTGGGCTTAAGTTGAAGACCAGAGGTGTCTACATTGGTTTTACGGATTTCATGAATTTTAAGCTGTTCTTCAGATGGTTAATGACCTTTGTTATAAAGAGAATAGCTAAGTCAGAAAATTGCTTTATCAAGCTGCAGGTAATTGGATAGCCTCATGCATTCCTCATGAGCCAGGATCTCCTTCAATATTTAATGGGTGGGTTGATTTGCTTTTGATATTACTGAGTTAAGCTGAATGAATTCGTTGCTTTTTTTTAAGTGTTAAAATTTTATTGGATTCTCATAGTGGGGAAAAAAATTTAACATAAAAGAATAAAATAATTGCCTACAGTTCTACAATCTAGTACACAGATTAAGCGTTTGTATGGCACAAGCACGAAACAGAGTTATGGAGCGCCCACCCACCATCCTGCACCACGAAGTGATTTTAACTCCACCTTTAGCTTGTTTGGGGGAACTGCTGGAACTCTGAATGTTCTCAGGTCCATGATGGGTAAGGACTAGGGTGAGGTGCAAAATGGATACAGGGTTTCTTCTAGGGGTGATGAAAATGTTCTGGAATTAGCGTGATGATTACCAAACATGGTGAATGTACCAACACCTCTGAATTGTACGCTTTAAGGGGTGAATTCTGTGGTGTGTGAATTACATCTCAGTTTAAGAGTGCACGTGCATGCTCGTGCTTAGTTGTGTCCAACTCTTTTCAACACTGTGGACCGTAGCCTGCCAGGCTCCTCTGTGCATGGGATTTTTTCAGGCAAGAATACTAGAGTCGGTTCCCATTTCCTCCTCCAGGAGATCTTCCTGACCCAGGGATCGAACCCGCATCTCTTGCATTGCAAGCGGATTCTTTACCTCTTAGCCATCGGTGAAGTCCCCAGTTTAAGAGTAAAGATGCCCTATTCTTTCTGCTGGCCCTAAAGGGGGACCACACTCTTGTGTGATTCAGGAGGTGACAGAGCCACGCCCAGTGCTAGTGGTGTCTGAGACGCCCCCGAGTGTCTACCTGGCCCTCTCTGGAGGAAGGACCAAGGCTAACCCTGACCCTGTTTCTTTTTACCTTTTGCTCTGAATTTAGAAAATAGCCCTAATGGAGTGAGATGCCATGTAATTATTCATTTCAGGAGCTACCTGGACCACTGTGAGTCTGTGAGTTCTCTGAGGGCACAAACTGTTTCATTCAACTCTCTACCCATAGAGGTTGGGAAAGGTGGTGTTTGGTGTTTGGTGGAGTCAGTGGAGGATGGGCTGGGAAAGGAGAGTGTACCCAGCGGCTTTGCTGAGGGTCTCTTGGAGAAAAGTCACCATGAAGGACAGTGTAGGGTAGAGGTTCTGGGTGACTGTGCCTCCTGGGTGACTATGCCTGCAGGAGGAATTTGACAATCTGGAGACATTTTTGATGTATATGACTGGGGAGAGGGCTATTGGCATCTCATGGGCAGAGGCCAAGGATGTTCCTAACCCCCCCCCCCCACAATGTACAGGACCACTTCCATTGCAGAGAATTAAGTGGCCCAAAGTGGCATTGGCACCAAGGTTGAGAAACTGTGTTAGCTTCTAATTGTTGCTGTAACAAATTGTCACAATACAAAATAAAACAGATGTATTTTCTCTCTTTTTTGATGTGCAAAAGCTATTTATTAAAAAAAAAAAACAAAAACTCTTTTATTTTCTATTGGGGTATAGGAGCTTCCCTAGTGGCTCAGACAGTAAAGAATCCACCTTCTATGCAGGAGACCTGAGTTTGATCCCTGGGTTGGGAAGATCCTCTGGAGGAAGCGTGGGAACCCACTCCAGTATTCTTGCCTGGAGAATCCCCATGGACAGAGAAGCCTGGTGGGCTACAGGCCACGGGATTGCAAAGAGTCAGACACAACTGAGCAACTACAGCACATAGCTGATTAGGACTTCCCAGGCTAGTGGTAAAGAACCCACCTGCCAGTGCAGGAGACATATGAGATGTGGATTTGATCTCCGGGTCAGGAAGATCCCCTGGAGGAGGGCATGGCAACTCCCTCCAGTATTCTTGCTTGGAGAATCCCATGGACAGAAGAGCCTGGCGGGCTATGATCCATAGGATCAGAGAGTCAGACATGACTGAATCGACTTAGCACATGCACACACACATAGCTGATTAACAGAGTTGTAATAGCTTCAGGTGAACAGTGAAGGGACTCAGCCGTACATATATACGTATCTGTTCCCCCCCAAGCCCCCCTCCCGTCCAGGCTGCCACATCACTTTGAACAGAGTTCTGGATGCTGTACAGTAGGTCTTTGCTGGTTACTCATTTTAAATAAAACAGTGTGCACGTGTCCATCCCTAACTCCCTCACTATCCCCTCCCCCCATCCTTCCTCTTAGCAACCGTAGGTTCATTCTCCAAGCCTGTGAGTCAACAAATACATTCTCTTACACTTCAGGAGGTCAGATCCAAAATGAGTCACATGGGCTAAAATCAAGGTGTCAGTAGAACTGCCTACCTCTCAGAAGGTTATGGGGAGACCATTTCCTGCTGTCCCTACCTTCTGACAGCTGCTCCTGGTCCCTGCCCCTCCCTGCAAAGCCAGCAATTAGCATCTTCTCTCTTCTCTGACTTCTTGCCTCCCTCATGTCAGGAACATGTGATGACACTCGGTCCACTTGGACAATCTCCTAATCTCAACATCCTTAACTTAATCCCAGTGGAAATCCCTTTGTCCTGTAAGGTGCCATAGTCCCGGGCCACCCAGGGCTTGAGAAGCAAACATCTTTGGGGAACGTTATTCAGCCTGCTCCACCCTAGAGTGTTTGGGGGAGGTGACCAATAGCACTGATGCTACCTGTGAGCAGAGGAAGCCCCATTTATAATTTTGGGGTGTGCAATTCCATTCTGTATCTCCTGCCTGCCTGCTGGATTTCAGGCCAGTGTTTCCTCTCATCCAGAATGGGTGAAGGGCTGTGCAGTCCCAGCTTTTGGGGCCCCACAACCTTCTGTCTGACCTGGGGTTTGAGCCTCATCATCAGGGCCTTGCACACATGGAGACACCTGAGTTCACATCCAGGTTCTGACTGTGGTGCCCTGCAAACAGCCCTCTCCGTGGCTGCCCTCCGGTCCAGGGAG
>SJYX01018173.1:0-12288 GCA_006410675.1 Oreotragus oreotragus | reverse complement strand
AAAAAAAAAAAAAAAACCTCATGTGCCAAAGTTACCTCTCATTCAATACCCAGAGTTCAAACAGTGTTGTTACTGTTCATTCACTAAGTCGTGTCTGACTCCTTGGGATCCCATGGACTGTAGCACGTGTCCATGTAGCACGTGTGGCTTCCCTGTTCTTCACTTCTCCTGGAGTTTGCTCAAACTCATGTCCATTGAGTCAGTGATGCCATCTAACCATCTCATTCTCCGTGTCTCTTGCCCTCAATCTTTCCCAGCATCAGGGTCTTTCCCAGTGAGTTGGCTCTTAGCATCAGAGGCCAAAATATTTGAACTTCAGCTTCATCATCAAACCCTCCAATGATATTCAGGGTTGAATTCCTTTAGGGTTGACTAGTTTGATCTCCTTGCTTTCGATGGTACTCTCAAGTGTCTTCTCCAGCATCACAGCTGGAAAGCATCAATTCTTTGATATTCAGCCTTTTTTATGGTCCAACTCTCATATCTGTACATGATTACTGGAAAAACCATAGCTTTGTCTATATGGATCTTTGATCTTTGTCATACAATGTGGGAGGACTCAATAAAGGTGAGACAAGTATAGCATAAATAAAAGAAACCTCAGTTCATGGCCTAGGTTTTTCACTTAACAGCGGTGAGATCTCTGGCAAATATTCCAGGCTCTATGTACTTAAATAAAGATCAGGAATCATAAGCATACCTGCCTCATAATGTAGAAGTCAATGAGATGAGGTACAAATATCTTACAAATCACATACATGGTCTTTAGACCATGATAACAGTATCACTCTACAAGACCTATCTGGCAAAAGGTCAGTGAAAAAGTGAAAGTGCTGGTTGCTCAGCTGTGTCTGACTCTTTACAACCCCATTTACTGCAGCTGCAACCTCATGTACTGCAACCCGCTAGGCTCTCTGTCCATGGAACTCTCCAGGCAAGAATACTGGAGAGGGTAGCCAGTCCCTTTTCCAGGGGATCTTCTGATCCAGGGGTTGAACCCAGGTCTCTTGTATTGCAGGCAGATTCTTCTAGGACTAAGCCTCCAGGGAAGCCCACTGAATGTCAGACTCTGTTCTAAAAGCACTTTATACATACAGTACGATGCCTTTGATAGTAAAATGCATTGTTATTCTTCTACCACTAAGGAAGAAAGAACTCCTACCTGTAAATCTGTAACACAATCAAATCTTATGAAATCAATTACAGTATACATATCAATCTCAAAGAAATCGAACCAAGAGGGAGAAAGTTGCTTCATAAAGTGGAAGAAATATAATTTTATATATTGAATGCTCCTAACAATCCTAGGAGGTAGGCCCTATTATCAACCCACTCCAGTATTCTTGCCTGGAGAATCCCAGGGATGGGGGAGCCTGGTGGGCTGCCGTCTATGGGGTCACACAGAGTCGGACACGACTGAAGTGACTTAGCAGCAGCAGCAGCAGCAGGCCCTATTATCATTACATTTTCCAGATATGAACACTGAGGCACAGAAAGGTTAAGTAGCTTGTTTAAGGTTACCTAGTGAGTTTTAATTAAGACCAGATCAACAAGGACTCATGAAACTCTATGGCTTCAGCTAGCCATAAAATAAAAAGAATTAGGTTTGCTTTTTCTAAATGGCCCAAATGAACCTTGAAATTTTGCTCACCGGAGTGTATGGTGTACAAAACTCTAACAATTCTCATGGCAAAGTATTATGAAAATAAAAGTAGAAAGATACCAGTTTTAACAAGCTTTCTTAATTTGCATTCTCTTTGCATTTATAGAACTCAGTTCTTACCAGATCAATTTGCGCTCATTTCAACTTTGCTTTTAAGTTTTCTTAATCCTTTCATTTATCTATTTTCTGCTTCATAAAGATACAGCCAGTTACCCTGGAGATGATAGTTTGTGTTTAGATCTCCTTACTTTCTGCCTTTCACCATTCTCCATGTTTTTTTAGTAAGCATTAAATAAATGTTGCTAATTATTATAAAAGGAAAAAAGATCCGATTTGGCATCGTATCTTACAGCATGGTATTAAAAAAAAAAAAAAAAAAAAAGCTCAATCAAGCTTCCCAAATATGATTAGTAGCAATAAAGACAAATAATGGCTCTTTGAACTAAACAGAAAAATGCAGGAGTATGGTATGTAAGGTGAGAGGAAAGGCTTCAGCACTTCCAGAGATGTAACTATTACAGTTACATGACATTACCAACATTTGACCATTGTTCGTAGGCTGAACATAGTTGAGATTAAAAAAAAAAAAATTCTGAGTTATTTGGTGAGGTTTCAAGAAATATCTAGTGAAGGTAACATATGAAATATGACACAGATTAAAAAGAGCATGGTCCCCATCAATGCTCATTTTCAAAACAATGTTCTTTTTATATGTAAAATCCCTTAAAGTACAGAAAAGTTATTTGCAAAATCCTGCTCCCACATAAGAAAGTCAAGACATGATATTCAAAGTCACCTGTGAAATTCTATTATATATTAGGGAAAGCAACCAAGGTGTGATCCCTTTTGTATTGTCTCATAATCACATAAGAGAAGACTGAAAAGAAACACAACTATTTACTTGCTTGACTGTTATTCATCAAGGATCTTCCCTCACTGAAAAGTTACTGAGACTGTAAAATTAAACCTTACTAACGCACTTTTCTTGGAGAAGGAACGACAACCTACTCCAGTGTACTTGCCTGGAGAATCCCATGGGACAGAGGAGCCTGGCGGGCTACAGTCCATGGGGTCGCAAGAGTCGGACAGCACTGAGCAACTACACCACCACCACCACCGCCGCAACCCATTTTTCTATCACATGAAAAGTTCTATTAACTACATTCCATTAACTACATTAAACCTCATACGAAGGTCTAAGAACTAGAGGCTGTTCCAAAATCATTTGCTTCTAAATCCTAAATGATAGTATCCAAACCCCCACACACATCATTTCTTAGTGGCAGATAGAGAAAATCTGTATATTCTGGTAAACAGCTCTATCCACATTTGCAACAATTTAAGTTTGTGAGTAAAAGGAATTTCCATACATTTTCTAATAATACATGTTACTAAAAGTAAACTTGAGGTATACTAAAAGTATTTTTGAGTCATCAAATATTGAATGCTTTCAATTTATTTTAATATCAACTGTGTTTTATTATCCCTGGAATAGGATATGGCAACCCATTCCAGTATTCTTGCCTGAAAAATCCCACACACAGAACAGCCTGGTGGGTTACAGTCCATGGGGTCGCGAAGAGTAACACAAAACTGAGTGGCTGAACACAACATGCTTTATTCTAATTGATTCTTTAATTTTTTCCCCACAGTTCATAAGACACAATATGTGCCTGGCAACATATTTATAAAGAAATTAAAGTTCTACCCAGCATCCAAAAAAATTTACTAGAAATTGTAGCTTTTAATGGACAGAAATAAGATGAAACCTCTTGGAACTCGTGATGCAATCTCACAATTGTTTTTTAATGGGCTCACTGCTGTGCTAATTCTCCTTATCAGAAATCTGTAAAGTGCCTCTGTATGGATTATTAATTCATCTGTTTTAAAGCATATTGGCAGAAGAAATGTTTTGTTGGACAGGAACTTACTTGTCTGATCCTCACAGGCGTATACGCATAGGTGTGTTTGTATCTGAAGAGGCATCTGTGAGGAAATGAGTATTCCACTTGATGGAATTAACAATCTCAAAGTGTCATGGGAGCCAGTTTCTCCTGTGAGGGTTTGACTGTTTGAGTTTGAGTCTACTGTTAGACTAGACCTCTTTGGCTCTTAGCTTTACATTCTGTACAAAGGCAAACACAAAAAAAGTTGTTCTTGTATACCTTGAAGAGTCAGTAAGGTGTGAACATTACTTGCAATACAAATCTTCAGTAATGACAGTAATTTCCTTTATTAATCATGCTCTTATGGTAAAATTTCCATTTTAGAGGCTATGTAAATTTCACTGAGACTACACACCAGAAACCCAAGAATTCTTTTTAATGTCTGGATCAACCAGACATTTCAAGTGAACAAATTCACTTGAAAACCTCTGACAATAGGCACCGCTTGTTACAGATAAATGAACAAGGCTCTGATGGGGTACTGCCAGTGGAGGCAAGCCCACATGAGCTTTTGTATGAATTAAAACATTAGGAAAAACCATACGGTCTGCACTGCCTTTCAGCAGACATAAAACTGGTGATTGTGCCACCCAATAGTTGTGAAAACTGAGCACATGGAAGACGGACTTGGAGCCTGAGGGACAGGCAGGAGGAAGATGAGAGAAACCGATCTCTAAGTTACAAAACCTGTTCACTTGCAAGCTCAGGGGAGAAAGCCCACTTCAGGTAGTCTTCTAATTCCTCCCTCTCTCTTACCTCACCAGCCACTCTCGTCCACTCAGCAGTTCCCGCCACCCAACTACGCTCCAGACCCCACCCCCACCACTCATCACCACACTCTCTCCACAGGAGGTGGTCCTTTCCATTATCTCTGCCTGAGCCATCTCAAGTCTCTTTGCCTTTATGTCAAACCACTCTGCCTTCAACCAGTCCCGTGACACCCCATTTAGAACTACCATCACTAAATGAAGGGAGGAAGTGCATTGCTGCTCTTTGAGTTTTCCATGTGGAGGGACCTTCCATGGAGAAATATTCCTATCATCTGTCTAGGCCCCACTCAGCCTCCTGAGAAGGAGCGGTGACTCAACCGACTGGTGACTTTGAGGAAAGAAACAGGGCAGGTATAGTTCAGCTCCTTTCCGAGCTCCACTCAGAATCGGCTGCTGGCAAGATGATGCTTTTTTCTACTCTTTCAGACTCTGAATTGTTTAGGGGAAGGTTGTGTGGAAGACAGCTTCGCTTCAGGAGAAGCCTGCAGGTGACCATCACTGACTATTATCAAAGGGCTATCTGTCATCTCAGTGGAAAAACAGCAGCAATTTCCTTGCATCTAAAGCTCATGCCAGTCATCCATGGTCCTTCTACCTGTCATAAGGCTAACATTTTAGTCTCTATCTGTCTGATTCCTATTTCTTTCAATAACTTGTAGAACATGGTAGAATGTGATGGTGGTTTAGTCGCTAAGTCATGTCTGACTCTTGCCACCCCATGCACTGCAGACTACCAGGCTCCTCCATCCATGGGCTTTTCCAGGCAAGAATATTGGAGTGGGTTGTCATTTTCCTCTCCAGGGGATCTTCCAGATCCAGGAATCAAACCTGGGTCTCCTGCATCACAAGCAGATTTCTGCATTGCAGATGGATTCTTTACTGACTGAGCTGTGCAGCTCTCTGGGTAGAGAGGAGGGTACTATTTCTTGTGCTCCCTGAAGTCACAACAATTAATACTCAATTAGCCATGTTTCTTTCTTTTCACCCAAAGTCTCTGCTAACCTTAAGTCATGGTAACTGGCCAGTGTCTCCTCCCTTCCTTCTTTTCATTTCATTTTGGTAGTTCTGGGATTGCATAAATTCTTGAGAAAGGCAAGAAATAGCACAGACCTAATCATTAATTTCAAATGACGACTTCTCCAGCTCTTAGTTCAATTCAGTTCAGTCGCTCAGGCATGTCCGACTCTTTGTGACCCCATGGACTGCAGCACGCCAGGCTTCCCAATATCTCCCAAAGGGTCCACACACTTCCATGCCCTCTTTCCACACCTAACTTCCCTCTTTATTTTAGAAAAGAGTGAGGCTATGTAGCATAAATGTTCACCCCTAGTCATTCACTTCTTATCAATCTATCTTTATTTCTATAGACGTACTTATGTCTCTCTATAGGAACAGAGGAAAAAATACCCAATCTCTGTGCTAAGCTAATCTTTCCAGTCATGCTCTTGATCCCAGCCACTGCTGCTGGTTCCCTTATTCCCTCCCTTCTCCATGCCTCCCACTCCATGGGTGCATTTCCAAGGGAAAACAGGTCTCACTTTCACTTGAAAGCAGAGGATAGCGGGCACTTAGATTTAGCCCTACTCTTGTCTTAAGGTATATATATTTTTTCTTTTTTGTATATTCAAACTGCTTGAAAAGATGGATAAACTGAAGTTTAGCAATGAGAGCTAAATTCCAAGAAGTTCCACTTTTGGGTGGAATAATCCAAGAACCAGAATCTAAGTCTTCCAAATGTTTCTGGAGCATGTGGACTTGAATGTTGCATCATCAAAACCTTTCATTTGGCTGAGTTAAAACCCNAAACTGAAGTTTAGCAATGAGAGCTAAATTCCAAGAAGTTCCACTTTTGGGTGGAATAATCCAAGAACCAGAATCTAAGTCTTCCAAATGTTTCTGGAGCATGTGGACTTGAATGTTGCATCATCAAAACCTTTCATTTGGCTGAGTTAAAACCCTTCTCTGACAGAAGAGGGCATAAAATGTTGAGTCTCTACCATATCCACAACTCTGTGTAAGGTGAGAGCCTCAAAAAGTGGTTTATTTTGAATAAATATTCCACCACAGCTTTGTAAACAGGTAATTCTGAATTTAGTCCACAACGAATTGGATCAGATGTTGAACCAAAACCAGCTCCATGAGATGTGTCCTTCCTAATTTGTACTGGATAGGAACCAAGTGAAATAATGGATCCTATTGCTTGGAGTGCAAGGCACACGGAAAAAGAATGGGTGGTAGCAGAAAGAGAATGGGGCAAAAGCAAGAGATAAACAGAGTGTATGAAGAAGTGCTAAGTCAGGAGAGGGCAATACAGAGTGAGCATCGTGGGGTTCAGGACTAAACAGAGTCATCTAGAGCAGCAGTAGGGAATGGGAAGAAAGAAGCTAGGTCATGGGAATGGAGACCCACTGCATAAGGAAGCACCGGCCATTTACTTGGAAGGGATGACAAAATCAGCCACTGTTGCGCCCTTAGTGATCTTCCAAGTTTCCATGAGGCTTGGTTTTCTGGCTGTTGACACGATTTTAGGACTTCTTTCCTTCTCTTTGTATCCTTACCACAAATTCCTACCATCTAATGTCATCCGAGGTAGCTTTAAGTACATCTTGGTTTCCTGCAACTGAAAAGGACCTAAGGACAACGAACTTGAGAAACAATTTCTTTATTGTAAAAGAACTTAGGTAAACAGGATTCTGACTTATACTGGTATATTTATGGTTCTAAAAATAACTAGAGCCTTTTAACAATGGAAAAGAAAATAGAAGGATGGAGGGAAAGGGAGTTATTTTTTGTCTCTTCTTGTAACACATTATATGTGATTTGGGAAACATCTGTGAGAAGGCTCATTTGCAATCTATAATATCGTACAAGAGCTTTCTTCTTTTTCCATACACACATTTTCAGAATTCAGTCCCTATTAATTACCTCTAGAAATAAGAAGTGAGAAAGGTGGAAAGAGACAGGATGGCTTGGGACGTAGAATTGATTCTCTGGACCCTTATATCATATAATTGGTGCAGAAAGTTGAATTGTATTTGTTTTCAAGTCTGATTATGTGAAAGATTTGCTTCTTAATAAAGAATAAACTAATGGTAGTTTTAAGTGCATGGCACCACTTGTATTTTTAATTCTAGTAGATATTTTTATTGCATTAAGTACCTTCTTCTAGCTGAAAGAAGAATTTGGCTGTTTAAAGTAAACAAAATCATCACAAGAATACTCCACTCTTCTTCCATGGTGAGTACTCCCTGTATCCAAACCACAGAGCCATGGAAAATAACCTCCCCAACATTCACTCTCCTGGCCACAAGCATCTGTTTAGAGAAGTGTCTAGTTGGTCTGAAAAACACATCCTTGACCAACTAAGTGGAAGCTCAAGTCTATAACATGGAATAATATAAGGATTCTAACATCTGAAATGTTGGTTGAAACTGACTTTTGACAAACCTCGAAAAACCAAGCAATCATACTTCTGGACATTTAATTCTAGACTTACAGAAAAGCAAAGATATGATGCAAGGAAGCTCATCTTAGTAAGACTTCTACTAAAGAAGAGCTAAAGCCCATTCTGAACACCTACCAGCCCAGATGAGGTACATGACAGTACCTTTCAAAATATAGAGCGCTGAATGCAAATCCCATTTACCGAAATGAACAGATATAGAGCAAAGAATGACTTAGAGACAAGAGGTAATATCATTTGCATGATCTTTATGTATGATGTGCATGTGTACGTGCATGCTTAGTCACTTCAGTCGTGTCCAACTCTTTGCAACCCCATGGACTATAGCCTGCTAGGCTCCTTTGTCCATGAGATTCTCCAGGAAAGAATACTGGAGTGGGTTGCCATGCCCTCCCTCAGGGATCTTCCCAACTCAGGGATCGAACCTGCATCTCCTGCATTAGAGTCAGATTCCTTATTGCTGAGCCATCTGGGAAACCCATTCATGTATGATAATACATTTTAAAATAAATGTTACTTGCAAAGCTATTGCTATATATATATAGGGAAAGCATTGGGAAGATATACAAACAGACTGTAGTGATTACTTTATGAAGAAAGTATAGAGTTGGTGTGGGCAGAGAAGAAATAAAGTAGCTAGTGAGAGATGACTCTGAAGGTCAATTCTACATACTTCTGATAGTTAGGATACTGTGATGAGAGTTTATCCATATACTCCATCACACATGTGTTTCAATAAAGTTAAGGAACAGAATGTCTTCTGTGTACTGCACTCATACTCGATTGGTGGGTCAGCATAGAAAACCAGAGGAATCACTGGATTCAAAATTAAAATCAACAGGATCACTTTATAAGTAGGGGTTTGTATTCAACCTTGTGTAATAAGAGGACAATAGTCTCTGGCCAGGTAAACTCACAGACTTGACGTCAGGACAGGCTGAGATACGAACACAAAGTCACACTACAAGTGGCCTATAAACCACAATTGCTGCTTGTAGTGTTTGTATTACTTGACCTCTCAAATTTCCCTGGAGAGAAGTTGACAAGATTGTGATAATAGGTAATTTTTTTTAAACTCCTTTGCTTGAACCGTATTATTTTATCTCCCCTGTCTCCTTTCACTAAGGTCTGAAATGAAAACAAACATCAAATGAGGCTGTAGGATTTTATTTTATCTGTCACATACGGCTGTCATTAAACACACTTGAGATGAGTGGGCTTAGTTCACACAAAACTGCTTCTTTCCCAAGCTCAACAAACACAAAGTGGGGAGAAAAGGAAGCTCGCGCTTGAATTGTGCTCAGAAGCGCCACACGCTACACTTCAAGGAGATCCAGCTGGCAGGCTGACACAGTAATAAGTTCTTTTAATTGTCAGGTCAGGCGGATTACAGATCCAGGCTGTCAATTCTTTCACTGCAGTTTTATTTTGTTATTGGTAGCTCATTAAATTTTTTTTTCCCTCCTAGTGATTCAATATAAGAAAAACCACCTACCTTCTTTCCTTCCCTCCTAGGAATTTAGGCAGCAGCAATCTAGTACAAGCATATACTACTGAGTACCAACTATGGTTGAACCATGCTTGGTGCTGGAAATGCAAGAAAGAATATATACAAAATTTTGTCCCACAGGATATTACCATTAATAGGGAAGATAAATCCTTAGAATCCAAAATGACAATCATGTGACTCAGAGATGCTGGTAAACCTGACTTTCTCCATCATTTTAAAGGAGTTACTTCTCTATTGTATACATCTAAATGTTGGCAGTTTATCTGTTTCCTGAAGTAAAAAGAGCAACAGTTAGGAGACCCTGAAAAGAGTCGTGTGTGTGTGTGTTTGAGGGAGAGAGAGGGGCACAGGGGGAGAGAGCATGCCTGCAGTACACTCTGTGCAGATCCCCCAAACTCACGCCAAACTGCCATTCCTTACAACCTTACACCTAACTGCTCACCTCCATGTATAACAGATCCTCAGTGATGCCCCATTCTCAGTAGAACCTGCACTTTCAAATTGTCCCATCATTACTCAAAATTTCCTCTTCTGCATGTCTCCCTCCTCCAAACTTCTATTACACTTTAATTATATTTCACATAGTCTGTACTCAATAAATAGCCATACAGACTCTTAATTTTACATGCACCAAGCATTTCCTTGGAAAATGCAAACAATGAAGGGTAGTATTCCAATAAATTAGGAAGGACAAAACTGGCTGAATTTACCAATCCTTAGAGTTGAAAAGAACCTTAGAAAAGATCTAGTTCAACACCTTATAAAAAATAAACAAGATGTTCAGATAAGTGAAGTGATTTTTCAAAGTCAAATAATTTATGGAAGAGGAGGGTTTAGAATCTGCCTTTCTGACTTTTAACACAGTGCTCTTTCCACAGCATATTGTTTCTTTACATTTTTGAGTAATGACAGGGATGTGTACTGACAAGCCCAGTGGGTTATTAAGTATGAGATGGCATTTCATTAAAGAGATGGGGGAAAAATCAAGAGTACTTATTAAAACAAGTGTGCTTTTTTTTTACAGCACTGCCTCTCAAATCACTACCCAAGGCAAGGTACATTCAGCTACTGAGAGCAGCCCCCTTGCCCGTCACAATGAAGAAATAACGCTTTACTAAGAATTCTGCAGAAGACAATGACAACAGTGAATTTCTACGCTGAGTAAAATGTCCCTGGAGCTTAACAAGAAATTTAGAATTAGGAATCTATTGGAAAAGGAGGAATATGTAGATCCTGTAAGCTTCCAGAAAATAAAAGCTTCAGTTTATACTCATGTAAGAAAAAACATTTTTGCTCAGAGACTAATAAGTACCCAGACTTCCCTAGTAGCACAGCTGGTAAGGAATCCACCTGCAATGCAGGAGACCCCAGTTCGATTCCTGCTTCAGGAAGATAAGCTAGAGAAAGGATAGGCTACCCACTCCAGTATTCTTGGCCCTCTCCGGGTGGCTCAGATAGTAAAGAATCCACCTGCAGGGCAGGAGACCTGGGTTTGATCCCCGGTTTGGGCAGATCCCATGGAGGAGGGTATGACAACCCACTCCAATATTCTTGCCTGGAGAATTCCATGGACAGAGGAGCCTGGCAGGCTACAGTCCATAGGGTCACAAAGAGTCAGACACAACTAAGTGGCAAGTACAACACACAGCATAATAAGCAAAAAGACATCCTAACCAGGTTGGCAGTAACATTTACATTCAGAATAAAGGGCAGGAGATTGGTTTTGGAGAAGAAGGGTGCTGCCTGAAATTCAGGCTATGCAGCACTTCTATAGGACTCCTGAGTAAATCATTTTGTCTGTTTCCTCATATCTAAATTATGGATGAGGATTACCATTTCCAAGAGTTACTGTGAGACTTCAAAAACAAAAATTACTTCGTAAACTCTAAGATATCGAAGGAAAGCATCGAATTTATCATTATCAGGAAGGACGACTAGCCCTTGAGGGCCCATAGACCAGCCAGACTGAGAAATGCTATGGAGTGACTATTCCAGGCCTAACAGAGGGTACATATAAACTTTGACTCCTAGGAAAGAAAGGGAACACAGGAGAGGATGGCCCTCAATACTTCAGTAGCGAACAGACACAAGCGTAAGGAATCTATGCAGTTCTGGGGAGACCTTAAGGGATAGCTTGCTGTTGTTTAGTCGCTCAGTCATGACCAAAACTTTTGTGACCCCATGGATGGTCGTCTGCCAGGCTCCTCTGTCCATGGGGTTTCCCAGGCAAGAATCCTGGAGTGGGTTGCCATTTCCTACTCCAGGGATCCTTCCGGCCGATGGATCAAACCTGTGTCTACTTCATTGGCAGGCAGGTTCTTTACCACTGGGTCAGCAGGGAAGTCCAAGGGGACGGGAGTTATTTAAATATATAGAAAGAAATGAGCTGGCAGAAGTCAAAAAGTTGGTGAATCTGAGAGTGAGGACTGGAGGCCAGGTCTGGTGTATCCAAATTACATTACGGAGACTCTGAAATAACAGAAGCCTACAAAACACACGACATTGACATGCCAGTGCTGCAGAGACTGCTGGGTGGTAATCTGTGCTGCGCTGCGCTCAATTGCTCAGAAGTGTCTGACTCTCGTGGTCCCATGGACTGTAGACCGCCTAGTTCCTCTATCCATGGGATTCTCCAGAAGTAACGCTGGAACGAGTTGCCATTTCCTACTCCAGGCGATCTTCTCAACCCAGGGATCGAAACCACGTCTCTTGCATCTCCTGCATTAGCGGGCAGATCCTTTACTACTAGCACCACCTCTGAGGCTTCCCTAAACTGCATGGAGTCCTGAGTGGTGTTTGCATGCCATATTTCCTGTCTTACCAGAGCAGTGGAAGACCCCTTGCAAATGGTATAGTAGAGAGAAAAACCAGCTGATGCTACAAAGACCACTGGTCACCTGGAGGAGGGGAGGCAAGCCTGCACATACTATGGGTTG
>SJYX01018171.1:80452-135111 GCA_006410675.1 Oreotragus oreotragus | reverse complement strand
AGAACAAAGCTAGTGGAGGTGATGGAATTCCAGTTGAGCTGTTTCAAATCCTGAAAGATGATGCTGTGTTGCCTCCTTAGCCACACCAATTGCTCAGAAAGGCCTGTAAATGTGTTTTCTCATTCAAATGCATAAATATTTGCAATGACTGCTGTGCCATCGGTGGAGTGTCACTGTGTTCCCCTTAGCTCTGTGTTGATCCCTAAGTATTCAGATGTAGAAATTTTGGAGAAGATTGACCCTTCTCCATGTGATAATGTTGCTTTTAATGAAATGTGATTGCCTTCAGTTTGAATGAGTTCAAATTAGGATTATTGGAATTTCTTAAAGGCTGAAAAATCTATACTGGGAAATGGAATTGCCCTACATTCTCTTGAAGTATTGAGGTCTATCCTGCTATGTCATTATAATCCTGACAGTCTGTGGACAATTTCATAACAGTCTTCCTATGTTATTCTTACATCCATATCTCAACTCACTTTAATTCAAATGTCCAATTGTTGTGCTTGTTAGTGAAAAGATATCAAGATTTGAAGAGGTTTGTTGGTGGAGTCTGCTTGATATTGATTTGAAAATTCTTCCCAGCTAAAGCTTAACATTAATTCTGAGAATATTCACATAAACCTTCTTTCAAACTACTTAATATATTTATACTATATCAATTTTTGTGAAGTAATCAGGGGAGATAGGCTGCTTTATTTTTATTTGATATTTTATTCTATAATTTCTAGTCTAATTTGNGAAGAGGTTTGTTGGTGGAGTCTGCTTGATATTGATTTGAAAATTCTTCCCAGCTAAAGCTTAACATTAATTCTGAGAATATTCACATAAACCTTCTTTCAAACTACTTAATATATTTATACTATATCAATTTTTGTGAAGTAATCAGGGGAGATAGGCTGCTTTATTTTTATTTGATATTTTATTCTATAATTTCTAGTCTAATTTGTAGTATTTCCATTAATATGGTGAATGGGTAACACAAAACTTGTAAACTACAAGAATAATGTATTATGCATAGAGGTAGGTAGCATCACATAAAAAGCTGTATGCATCACATAAAAAGCTATATGCATCACATACATACAGCTAGGTTCAGAATGACTTAGATTTTAGTCCTAGCTTTGTCATTGACCACTAGTAATCTTGAACAAATCTTTTTCTGAGCTCAATTCTTCATACATAGAATAATGTAATACTTTCATTTCATTGACTGATTCATTCATGTATTCTATTGACAAAGATTTATCAAGCCCCTGTTATGTATTAGGGATTCATATCAGGAGTCCCTAATAGGAGTTTAATGATGAATTATAATAGATATGATCTGTGCATTCATGAAACAATAGTCCTGTCAGAAAGATGGATGTCAGTCAAGTGATTAAAATCAATGGAAATTAGCAATAATTTGCAAGAACTATGAAGTGCTTAAAATGGAGGTAGGATAGATGGAGAGGGAATTTGATCAAGTCAGGATGGTCAGGAATTGAAGAAAAGATGAGTTAGTTGAGAAATGACAATGAAGTTCTAATAAGGAGAAGAGAGAGGGAACTGTTTTCCAAGTAAAGGGAATGGCAGATAGAAAGAATGAAAGTATGGCTGGATAAAGCTGCTAAGTCGCTTCAGTCATGTTTGACTCTGTGCGACCCCATAAATGTCAGCCCACCAGGCTCCCCTGTCCCTGGGCTCCTCCAGGCAAGAATACTGGAGTGGATTGCCATTGCCTTCTCCATGGCTGGATAAAGAGTGAGGATCAAACAGATTGTGTGAGAAGTATTTTCTTCTTTTTTAAGTTATACATTTTTAGAGTGACATAAACACACATAATAGATTTCCAGGGATTTTTAAAAATAGAAACTAAGATTGAAATACTGAAAATAGCTATTTTCAGTATTTATAAAAGCTGGAAATTAATAAAGGCATATATTTAGGCCCATGCTGCTAAGTCGCTTCAGTCGTGTCCAACTCTGTGTGACCTCACAGACGGCAGCCCATAGACCACATCAAAACAAACTTTTAAGAAAGTTTTACCACATTTCCTGGCAATGGGAGTGAGGATAAAATAAACCTCTTCCTACAGGAGTTTACTGGTGACTTCAAGTTTATCTCCATGAACCCACTATATCAAATCATAAAAATAAACCCTAAAAAGTATTTCTCCTTGAATTTGCCCCAAAATCAGTAGAAAAATATTGAAGGTGCTGACAATCAAAAATAGAATGAAGTCAAAGAAATCATAAACTGAAAAATCAACCTCTGCTTAGCAGAGAACTAACTTTTCATTGTTGATATATATTTATTCCATTCACACTGTATTTGGTAGACTTCAGCAAACAGCATACAAACACCCACACATACACATATACGCACTTGCATTGAAAAGAATGACATTATAATGTCACTATTTTAAACAAGAAATAAAAATGTGTTACTAACTCTCAACACTTGAGTATATTGCAAGCCACTAAATATATTGAAAACTAACAAGTGAGCAGTCTTTCTAGTATTTTCCCTTGAGGTCAGCAAAATTCACATCATTTCTCTTTTTCTTATCAGGAACAACTCTGAGTTTCCTCAGTGAAACTTTTACCACAGGTTAGTCTATTAATTCCTGGTTTTATATGTGAAAAAATATCTGACAGTATAAATCATTAGTACCTTTGTGTTTTTAAGAAAGAAATTATATATGTTTGGCTTTTGAAAAAATATTTTTAACAATAGTTTACTGGGCTTTTCCCAATGTCTTTAACCAAAAAAAATCCCTGAACTTGACTCATTTTTGATGTGTTTATATTAACTGTCTATGATATGGCCTTCAGTTTATTCCTAATATTAATATAGCTTATATAACTATTAAATTATATCAAGCTTCAAATTAAAAAAATAGGATGATAGAAAACATGGAGATATCATGATACATTTTTCTTATTAAGTATTTTAANGTTTATATTAACTGTCTATGATATGGCCTTCAGTTTATTCCTAATATTAATATAGCTTATATAACTATTAAATTATATCAAGCTTCAAATTAAAAAAATAGGATGATAGAAAACATGGAGATATCATGATACATTTTTCTTATTAAGTATTTTAAATATAAAAGTAGCAATTAACTATTTCATGATGATTTTCATCATTGTTACTGTCATCTCTAAGTGACAATGTGATTAGGGCATAAGGTTCTGTTTATTTGAAAGCAGTCTTTTGAGATAAATGTATAAAAACCTGATATGATACAATTTAAGATGCAGATGACATGACTTAGTTAAACAAATATGGTAAGGACTAAGCCAAAATCTTTGTAGGAAAGCAATAATGGAAGGGAAATCTTAGGGTATCTATGCAGAGTCACTGGATTCATGATTCTATTTTCTACAGTAGGAATTGATTGAATAGCTAAAAACCCACTGGTATCAAAGCCCGAGTAAACATGAGATGAGAAGTTCCCTTTATGTTTTTCTCAGGTGTTACAAGAACTCCAGTTTCCATCACCTCCACAGCTGGAAGTGTGGGCACCACAGGACTAGTGGGCTCCACCTTCACCAGTTCTGGGCACATATCAGGTAAATCAAGTTCAGGACAGTATTTACCAGCATGGCTAAATAACTGGTCTCAGGCAATACTGCTCAGAACAATATTTTACAAAATAAAAGTATCTGACTTATGTGTTATATCAGCTTTGGATGTTTTTTGTATGTAATTAAAATGTAGGCTCTTTAATTTTTGCAAAAATTGCAGTCTTATTGTATATCATGTTACAATTATATACACCTTGAGAATTGACAGAGTGCAGTTTTTTTCACAAGTCTTTGTTTTTTCTTTACCTTTATCAGGGTCAGCTGGAGTATCAGTGAGTGCAATCACAGAAACTGAAGACAGAAGCACAGGCAACACAGGCTTCAGAGTAGGTGAGACAAAGAAATGAGTCCTTAACTTCTTTCCACAGCAGTCCTTCATTTTGCATCAGGAACAACTGTAATCTGAGTATATTAGATAACAGAGATGTGGCATCAGCAGTGAGTTATCTGGGTGACTTTGAGAAAAACTGAAAATTAACATTTATATGGTAGCAGAATATTAGTGACATATTTCTATGGCACATTAAAACTTCTGAATGATGCTAAAATATGAAATATGTAATTTAATCCACATCAACATCGTGGTAATTAGGTGTCTTTTTTCCCATGAGAAAGAAAATAATGAAAGTTCTCAAAACTGGCAGAGGCAGGATTAGAAGCAGAACCCTTAGCCTCTTTTGTCTGCGGTTGCACAATTCTGCAATCTGTGCCTAAAGAGCAAACATCCGAGAGAAGTCAGTGAGCATACAATTGTCCTTGTGCATCACTGACTAAATTTCACCTATTGTTGGTTTCAGAATAAAATATTGTTGAGATTTTGATTAAAAACAAACAAGCCTAAGTTCATTCCATCCCTTATGCAGTCAGTGAATGAGTTTAAGTACCATTTTAATTTCCTCTTTGCATCACATTTGGCTTTGCTTTTGCCCAGATGTCAAACATTTTCTATCTAGTTTTCATGTTCATCCACCTCACTCACCTTCCTCTAACACAGTGGTACTCAAAGTGCAGTTTGCAGACCAACAGCATTCAAATCTCTTAGGAACACTTTTGAAACACAAAATTTGGGGGCACACTTGCCTAGAATCAGCAGCTCATAGCAATGAGCCAGGCAAACAATTGATACTTGTCAGTGTTGAGAACGTTTCCAATCTTCCCAACTTCCTTCCCAATTTACGCTTTAGTTAGTTAGTTAAATCGCTCAGTCGTGTCCGACTCTTTGCGACCCCATGGACTGTAGCCCACCAGGCTCCTCCATCTATGGGATTCCCAAGGCAAGAATACTGGAGTGGATTGCCATTTCGGTTAGTGCCATACCAGAATGAACTTACAAAACCTCAGCTGTCATCACATCATTGTCCTACTTAAAATCTTTTAATTTTTCAGATTGCTTTTGGGATAAAGCAAAACCATTATATACCATTAAAAAACATTTCTTTAATGTATGCATAGAACTTCTCTTTATGCAACAAGCCCAGGAGAATCAGGCAAGTCAGCATGTGAACCTTAGCCTCTGCTACATAGTACTGAACACATTACAGATTGAACAAAAGATTAAACTCTACATGGTGTCATCAACTCAATGGACATGAGTTCAAACTCTGGGAGATAGTGAAGGAGAGGGAGGCCAGGTGTGCTACAGTCCACGGAGTCGGACACGACTGAGTGACTTCACTTTCACTTTTCACATTCATGCATTGGAGAAGGAAATGGCAGCCCACTCCAGTGTTCTTGCCTGGAGAATCCCCGAGCCGGGGGAGCCTGGTGGGCTGCCATCTATGGGGTCGCACAGAGTCGGACATGACTGAAGTGACTTAGCAGCAGCAGCAGCAGCAGCCATAGAAATCATAGGAATCATTTGAAGATTTCTTTTTTATGATAAACTTGGATTTTGTCATGTTAGAGAGGAGTGATATGTAGAGTTCTGCAATAATGGAAGTAATGCTTCTTCCTTGTTGTGTCGGGGATCCCAGGGACCACACCTGGGAGCAAGAGCACAGATGCAGACTCACCTGTCCCAGACACAACCCCTGGAGGCCAGCCAGGTGTGAAATAGGCAACATTGACAGTCATCTGAGCATCTTCTTACTGACCTTAAGGAAGTCATCAGAATTTCTGAGTTATTCCTTACTAGTAAATGCACATATTCATGACCTTGTTATTTCTACATTTACAAGATTAATGCCAGTGATTCTCTAATATCAATTCAGAGGTGATCTACAGCAAAGCATGTTGTATTTCAAATTCTAAGACTCCTGCCTTAGAACGTCTAAGACTGTGAATGTGAAGTTGGGTTAAGGTCATGGTTTGCAATCTTGGCTACACATTAAAATCAACTAGAAATATTTTTGAAAATACATACCAAAGAGCCTTTTACAGGGTAATTAAATCAGAACTCTGAGACGAAGTGCCCAGGCATGAGTGATTTTTTAAAAGTAAGAAGGAGGGGACATATGTATACTTATGGCTGATTTATGTTGATGTTTGGCAGAAACCAACACAATTCTGTAAAGCAATTATCCTTCAATTAAGAAATAAATTTTTTAAAAAAGGTTTGCAGTTTGTTCAAATGTATGACATGGGCTGAGACTCTTTGAGCTAGTGTATCTGTATATTTAACAAGCAACCCAGCTGATTCTTATGATCAATTTTTGGAAAGAGTGAACTGGAAATGTATAGGTGTGACAGGTATTTTCAAAAAATATTTCTTAAATTTGTTTGGCTGCACCCAGTTGTAGTTAAGGCATGTGAGCTATTTAGTTGTAGCACGCAGAATCTTTTAGTTGCGACATGTGAACTCTTAGTTGCAGCAAGTAGGCTCTAGTTCCCCAGCCAGGGATTGAATTCAGGGCCCCTGTATTGAGAACATGGAGTCTTAGCCAATGGACCACCAGGGAAGTCCCAGTATTTTGAAAGCAGTTAAGCTCTGTTCTGTTTAGCTAAAGACATTTATACATATAATTTGATATATATTGTTTATTTTGAAAGAGACTACCAGATCATCAGCTGGTCAAACAACTGGAGAACCAAGCAGTGAAGTGACAGAATCTGAAGGTAAGTTAGGTGAGTAGAGGACGTCATTGAGACCATGACTTTTGTCAAAAAGGACATTATTTTTTCCAGAATACTACAGATTTTGCTGACTATTACTTATTAATATACCATCCAAGCAAAGATGGAGAATGGCATAAGCATGACTAATGTTTTTCCTAGTTTCTCCAAGTCTTCCCTTCAAATGTGTTACAGTACAGGATTGTCACATTAATATATGCATGGGTGCTAAGTTGCTTCAGTCGTGTCTGATGCTGTGCAATGCCATGAGCTATAGCTTGCCAGGCTTCTCTGCCCAGGGGAATCTCCAGGCAAGAATACTGGAATGGGTTGCCATGGCCTCGTCTAGGGAATCTTCCCAACCTAGGGATCAAATTCACATCTCTTAAGTCTCCTGCATTGGCAGGCAAGTTCTTTACCACTAATGCCACCTGGGAAGCACAATAATATATATATATACTCTCCCAGTTCTGTTTATCAAGCGTAATAGTAGAATTTGTTGGAACTACCACTCGAACTGGCAGTGACATCACAGCTAAACCATCTTTCTCTGGTTCCAGCCCAACTGGTAGTTCAGAGGCAAGGTGCAGGACACCTGGACACTTTGGTGGTGCTCCATCGAGAGCTTAGCCTAGACTCTTAGCTGATTCCTTCCTCAGAAGGGATTTATGTGAATTGAGTAATGGCTTTGGCCTTAAAGGTTATAATTTTAGGACAAATGAATGGGTAGTTAGACCATTTTCATCACAGCCACTTACGTGGGGTAGAGTTGACAGATAAAATACAGGATACCATTTAAATTTGAATTTCACATAAATAAGAAAAAATTTGGGTGTAAGTATGCCCCATGCAGTAATTTGGATGTGACTGTTCTTTATCTGGAATTCAAGCACAACTGGGAGTCCTGTATTTTTATATCCTTAATCTAGCAACCCCAGTGTCCAATGAGAACATTATTCTTTTCAATTAGGAGCAACTGGAGGTGAAAATGTTGCCACCACTGGAGCTGCTCGTGATAACACTTCTGGAGCAACAGGTACTGAAAGAACATAACCAGAATAAAACCAGACAATATAAATGTGATTTCTTTACTTAAAATTTGGTCAGACACAAGTTTTTCTGGGAAATTTAATTATTATTATTTGTGTGGTTTCAAAACTGAAGATCAGAAATAAATTGAGCTATTTATTTGTGTGTGTCCACATCATACTGGGTGCCCTAGAGAACCAGGAGGGAAATAGAGTAAGATATTTATTCTCTTAGAACTTGAGTTTTGAGCTGGAGAAATGCATATTTATATAAACATACAGGCAAAATCATGTATGATAAAAGATAATCTAAATCAAGGAAATGTTCAATGACAAGTATTGTAGTGGGAACTCAAGAGGACCTAGTAAGAAAGCTGATTAGTTGGGGCTGAAGACAACAGAATTATTCTATTTTGAAAGGAATAAAGGGAAATAGAGTAAGATATTTATTCTCTTAGAACTTGAGTTTTGAGCTGGAGAAATGCATATTTATATAAACATACAGGCAAAATCATGTATGATAAAAGATAATCTAAATCAAGGAAATGTTCAATGACAAGTATTGTAGTGGGAACTCAAGAGGACCTAGTAAGAAAGCTGATTAGTTGGGGCTGAAGACAACAGAATTATTCTATTTTGAAAGGAATATGATATTATGATCAGTACACTATGACTGTGTTGACTGAGAAAAAGACACACAACCTAAAAGTTGCAAGTTATGTTTTATTTGGGGACCTTATTGAGGACTATAACCTGTAAGACAGCCTCTCATAAAACTCTGAGAAATTCTTCAAAAGAGGTAAAGGAGTTAGGATACATAGGAGTTTTTGCTGAAAAAAAAAATACATATAGTACATCAAAAGATTACTGCTGATCATAAAAAAAAAAAAAAAAAAGCCAGACATCTTAAGTAATGATTTTAGTACTTTTTTATGTATGGGAAAATGCAAGAGTCTAGCCTCATTGAAATAATTCCTTAGGTCATACCTCTTTTTATCCAGGGCCACTATCCTGTTTCTCTTCATCTTGAATTGCCCGCAGGGCACTCTGCCCATGGGAGAGGCTGCTGTGGCTGATGGCATGATGGCAAGCAACATTCTTTGTTTACTGAAATGGCAGGAAACATTCTTTACCTATAACTATATCTATATACTTTAATGAGCAAAGACTCAAAACATAAGTAAGCAGAAGGAAATTTAAAGGATATTTTCAATTTCAGGGAAATAAATAGCAATCATAATTCAGGTGTTGAAGAAACAGAATTGAAAACAAAATCTTTTCCCAACCCAGAGACTCTCTCCACAAAGGTAGAGGAGAAAGAAAACAATTTTATTATTGAATAAGCATTAAACCAGAATGTGATACAAATTATAGTCAATTTACTAAATGTTTTTAAAGACAGAAAGCAATCTCACCAAGGTGATACAATCTGTTATATTCCTGTTCTCAAGAAAAATAACTAGTTCTTAAGTAAAAATAAGCTAACTTGACAGCACCATTTTTTATACATAGTTCATCCTAAATTCACCTGGCAGGTGGGTGACCAACTGATTATTTAATAATTGGTTTTATAAAATGGAAAAATAAACTTTTATTTTGATGATAGGAGGAAATTTTGTATCTACGGGGGAAAGGAGCACTGTGTCCTGAAATGTTTACTTTTCAAAGAGATAGCACCGAAGTTGTTGAGAAAGACATTTCTGGGTCATTAAGCTGACTAGAGGCTTATTTAGGTTTTTAAAAGATTTACACACATTTCAAAGACACTGGAAAGAACTTACCTTTACAGATATTCTAAAGTAAAGTAAGAAAAGAAAGGGGAAGTCTCCTCTCTTATTTTCAGTAAAGAGAATTAAGCCTAATATTCAAATTTTTATTTTTGCTTACATAGGCCATCCTCATAAAAGGGTCAGTGTTATATTTTAATTAACTAGCTTTTCTCTCAAATTATAAAATTAAGCCATGCCAAGGGTATTGCCTAGAGCAGCCTTCAGAGCTGTAAGTGGTAATTCCTCTGAAAAACCAGGCACTAGAGCCACAAGTCATGGGAAGTCAGGCAAATCAAAACCTGATGTTTTCAGCAGCTCACAACACCTCCCTCATCAGTGTGTAAAATGGACTAAGCACATGATCCTTAATTTGCTTTGATGCTCTTAGAATTGAGTAGCATTTAAACTCAAGGAACCTATGAAAAAAAATTTAAAGAAGAAAATGGTGGCTGTATATATTAGAATCTACACATACCTCCAGCCACCAACCAGAAATATCAACAGAGTCCACATCTAGAATGTTTAGAGGGAACAGAGAAGACTGAAATTGCAAGACTGGGAAAGATGGCTTTATGACTCATAGAGGAACCAAGATTCAGATCAGGTCATCAGAAGCAAGGGAAGTATAGAGAGGCTTTTAATAATGGTAGAATATAAATAGCATCAGCTAGGATTCACCTCCAGAAGGAAAGGTCCTCACCTTGATTAGAGAATACTGAGAGCTCTGGACCTGGCAAGTCAGAGGATTTGTGAATGCTGGGTTGAAAGAAAAAAGTGGAGAGTTCACGGAATGAGTACTGGCAGTCTTGGGAAGGCATTCAACTGCTTGTAAAGGAGGAGGCATATTGGAAGGCTAAGGAATCCTGGAAACCTGAATGTTAGGAAAAAAAGAAAGAAGTACTTAAATCTCAGGGTCTCTAGAAAACAGGATAGTAATTAAAAATTAGAAGACAAAAGAAAGACTCCACTTACAAAAGAACCTTCCCTTCAGTGTAACAAGAGGAAGCTCTTGGTCTGAGAAATCTGATGAGCCTCACAAAAGCCTCTCTGCCCTCAATGCTTAGGATCTCCTGCTATTGCTGTTTTAGAAAAATACAAGGCAAAAAAAAAAAAAAAAAGAGAGAGAGAGAGAGAGAGAGAGAGAAATTAAATTCCAATATCTATATAAAACTATTCTTTCCTATGCATTTTCAGAAATTTTTAGCCATAGCAATAAAATTCTAAAAACTTAGTCCATAAAGCAGAGGAATACTAAAATGTTATTGAANGAAAAAAAAAAAAAAAAAAAAAAAGAGAGAGAGAAATTAAATTCCAATATCTATATAAAACTATTCTTTCCTATGCATTTTCAGAAATTTTTAGCCATAGCAATAAAATTCTAAAAACTTAGTCCATAAAGCAGAGGAATACTAAAATGTTATTGAATGCAGCCTTGCAAGCTTCTCAAAAGCCTACACTTGACAGGCAAGTGTTGGTAGAAAGGAAAGTTTGCTTCAATCAGAAGCCCTGCAATCTGGGAAGAGATGGACTCATGTCTCAGAACCAACTCCAAGGGTTCTACTCAGCCATGAGTTTTTAACAGGAAAAGGCAGAAACAATCTCAGTGAATTACTGAGGCAAAATGTTAGGCACTGCATCATTTCCACTGTGTCCAGGCTGACTAACGCCTCAAGATCTTTCTTCAGATGTTCTCTTGGGTTACATGGTCTGCCTGAAGAATTGCCAAGCGGGGAGTTTAGGGTAGAGAGATAATTACTCTTTAACTGCTTAATTCTTCATTTCTCCTTCTTTCAATCTAGGGAAAGAAGAAACAGGTTAGGGAAGATATTGTGTGCATTTAGTAGAGCTTAATTAAGAAAACCAAGTAAGATGGTAGGTGTTGCAAGAGGGCATCAGAGGGCAGACACACTGAAACCATACTCACAGAAAACTAGTCAATCTAATCACACTAGGACCACAGCCTTGTCTAACTCAATGAAACTAAGCCATGCCCACGGGGCAACCCAAGATGGGCGGGTCATGGTGGAGAGGTCTGACAGAATGTGGTCCACTNAGTGCAGAGCCAACCGTCACATTACCCGGAGCAACGGGGACTGATTTCATAAGATCTGGAACCAGCTCAGCTTTCTCTGGCGGAGCAGTGACCCCTGGATCATCAGCAGGAGGGTCATCGGCAAGTGCAGGACCCGCTGGAGGTTCAGAAACAACTGTCCAGGTTTCTGAAGCAACAGGGACTTATGTTAAAGTATCAAATACAAATGGTTTATCAGCTGAAGCATCAGAGACAACTGAATCAACTGGTCACCATTCCTTAACCCATAAAACATCTATTTTCACTTCAGGCACACATGGACCATTATCTACAGTGACAAGAACTACAGTACCATATGATGTTGTTTCTGGGACAACCGAATCATCATCTGGGAAATCAAGGACCAATTATATAGGAACAGCATCAATTTTATCATCACCTGAACATATAACGCCATCTGAATCAACAGATGGAATATTAGAAACAACTGGAATCTCTGGTGTTGATTCCATGTCTGTCAGACCATCATATGGATCATCAATAACCACTGGATCTTCCATTGATGAAATAGGAACCACTGACAGTCCACTTGAAGTTACAGGAACCAATAGATTCTCTGTTGTTCATTTACAGACAACTAGACTGTCTTCTGTAGAAACAGGCTCTACTCTTACTGAATCTAGAACTAGTGCATCATTAGGTGAAGGATCAGAGTCAAGCGGATCAATAACTGGACTAACGAGAACAACTAGAATCTCACTTGTCAGTTCAGGAACAACTAGACCATCATCTGGAGAAACAGAGACCAGTGTTATTGAATCTAGAGTTAGTGGATCATCTGCTGAAGGATCAGGAACAATTGGATCAACAGCTGGACTGACAAGCGCCACTAGAATCTCTGTTGTAGTTTCAGGGACGCCTGGGCCATCATCTGGTGAAGCAGGAACTTCTCTTACTGAATCTATGCCTAGTGGATCATTAGGTGAAGGATCAAAGACAACGGAATCAACAGCTGGACTGGCCAGAATGACTAGAATCTCAGTTACAGGTTCATGGACAACTAGACCATCATCTGGAGAAACAAGGACCACTATTACTGAATCCAGAACTAGTGGATCACCAAGTGAAAGATTAGGGAGAACTGAATCAACAGCTGGACTGAGAACCACTAGCATCTCAGTTGTAAGTTCAGGGACAACTGAACCATCATCTGGAGAAACAGAAACCACTGCTACTGAATCTAGGACTAATGGATCACTAAGTGAAGGATCAGGGACAACTGGATCAACAGCTGGACTGACAAGAACCACTAGAATCTCTGTAGTAGGCTCAGGAACAACTAGACCATCATCTGGAGAAACAAGGACCACTATTATTGAATCAAAAGCACGTAGAACATCAGCTGAAGGATCACTAACAACTGGATCAGCAGGTGGAGTGACAATAGCTACTAGAATATCTAGTTCTGATTTAGAAACAGCTGGTCCTTTATCTGGAGAAACAAGGACCACTGTTATAGGATCAGGAACAAGTGGAAAATCAGGTGAAGTATCAGGGTTAACTCGATCCCCTGCTGAACTGACTACAACCACTAGTATCTCTCGTGTAGCTTCAGGAACAAGTGCACCATCATCTGGAATGACAGGGACAACTGTAACATCTGGTGTAGCTTCAAGGACAAGTGGACTATCATCTGGAGAAAAAGAGACCAGTGTTACTGAAGCAAGAACCAGTGGACCATCAGTTGAAGGATCACAGACAACTGGAACAGCAGGTAGACTGACAATAACTACCAGAACATCTGTTGTAGTTTCAGGAACAGATGCACCATCATTTGGAACATCAGGGACGATTAGGTCAGCAGTTGACCTGACTGGAACAACTAAAGTCTCTGTTTTAGGTGCAGGAACAATAGAACCATCAACTGTAGAATCATGGACAACTGAGTCCAGAGATTTAAGTTCATCAACCACTGTAGCTTCAGCTGGTGCTATAGGAACCACTAGACCTGGAGCATCAGGGGCAAGTAGACCATCTATTGTAGGTTCAGAGACAGCTGGTCCATTATCTGCAAAAACAGAGACCACTGTTATAAGATCAGGATCAAGTGGATCTTCACTTGAAGGAAGAGGGACATCTGGATCAATAGATGGAGCGACAGGAACCACTACAATCTCTTTTGTAGGCTTAGGAACAACTGGACCATCAGCCAGAGGATCAAGGCCAACTGGGAAAGGAGACATAAGGTCATCAAACACTGTATCATCAGTTGATGCTACAGGGAACATTAGATCTGGAGGATCAGGCACATCTGGACCATCTGTTGTAGGTTCAGAGACAGTTGGACCATCATCTGGAGAAGCAGGGACCACTGTTACAGGATCAAGAACAAGTGGAAAATCAGCTGAAAGAGCAGGGACAACTGTATCAACAGATGGATTGAGAAGAACGACTAGAATCTCTCTTGTAAGTTTAGGCACTACTGAACCATCATCTGGGGTGATGTGGACAACACAAACTTCTATTGTAGGTTTAGAGACAACTAGATCATCAACTGGAGTATTAGCGACAACTAGCACCTCAGCGGAAGGTTCGAAGACAACTAGACCATCACCTGGAGGATTATGGACAACTAGGACATCAGTTGAAGGGTCCGAGACAACTGGGTCATCAACTGGTAAAATCACAGGAGCCAGGAGAACAACCTGGGAGTCAGGAAGTGAAGTTGCCACATATGAAGGCAAGTCAATTTAGCCATGTTTAAGCAATAATGTTCACAGATGGTGCTGGTGGCAAAGAACCCGGCTGCCAATGCAGGAGACATAGAGATGTGGGTTTGATCCCTGGGTTGGTAAGATTCCCCTGGAGGAGGAAATAGCCACTCACTCCAGTATTCTTGTCTGGAGAATCCCCATTGACAGAGGAGCCTGGCAGGCTACAGTCCATGGGGTTGCAAAGAGTTGGACATGACTGCTACTGGTAAGTAAGCAGGGGATGTCAGATGCATTTTTTGGACTTGTTTTCAAGCTCACTGGCTATTTAAAATTGCAAAAGTAATTAATCTCCAATTAAAGTAAACAAATTTATATTAAAAATAATAAAAATGCAAAATAATAATAGTTCCAATTAAACAATACAATGCTCTTAAATATACTATCTAATTTAAATATTTAAATGAGTATTGCTATCTCATTTTACTCATGAAGAACTTAGAAAAAATATTATATAAGTTTGGTCCAAGTTCTACAGCAAATAAATAGTGAAGACAATATTTCTATCCACTGTTTGCTGACTCAAAGTCTGTTCTTTACCACAAGGGCATCTTCCACTAAGGCAAATATACAATGATCTTTAGTTATCCATTAATAAAAGCTTGCTTTTAATATTTACGAAGCTTAAATTTTCCCATTTCTAACTGTAAATAAGAACTACAGCAGCAGATAATAAAAAGAGGTTCACAAATTTTAAAGTATTAACAAACTTTAGCATTTGCCATTCTGGAACTGCAAGGTTTGGGACATTTTATTCATTAAAGCTATAATATTATTATTTTACAAATCAAAATTTTATTTCTTAACTTCTTTTTACAATTATTACAACATTACACAAAATTCACAAATAACTTGTAAGGCAATTTTTTCCTAACAATAAATGGACTAAATTATTTATTCAAGGGTACAGTATATTATCAAGTTTCCAAACTAGTAATATACTCATATCATGAGCATGTTGAGAAAAACATCATTTCTCAGTTTGCAGGTTATCTAATAGAACTTAGGTTTAGTAACTAAACTGTCTCTTATTTAAGAAATAGATTGTTTATTCTTTATTTTTCTGTTTTAAAGATTTACCATATGCTTATTCTAACTGCTATTACAAACTCTACTTATGTAAAATTATTTTACAAACTAATCACTAGAAAATAATTTGATTCAGACTACATGTATAATTATTATCTATCCAACCTATAGTTATGTTAATCTAAATGAATAACCATGCTTCAAATTATGTATTGGACATCATAATAACAAATTAATTTCATAGTCACTAATGTGTGACTACTGGGCACAATATGTATTTTACCTTTTCTTTTCTTTTTTTTTTTTTTGCATTTTCCAGGTTCAAGATTTTAGCTTTTAACTGGAAGCAAAGAACTACATATGTGTAAACATTTTATATGGGAAAAGGCTTATGTTTCTGTTTTTAGCTTAATAATTTGTAACTCATAGATGATTTCTGAAAAGAGCATTTTACAATTTCTCTTCCAAGAGGTCTTTCTCACCCTGAGTTGAATTTCTAAGATAATCTCAATGAAAATAACATATTCTTGTTTTTTAATAAAAATGTTATACATCATGGCAGTTGAAGCACTGAAATGGATTTTAAAAATAAAAATTCAAATATGTTATTTAACTAAAACATGAATTTATCAGAGTGCTAGAGTCAATGTGGTTTATTTTAAATATATGAATATCAAAGTAACTCAAGTAATTGATCAGTAAAATTTAGAAAGATGAACCCATCATCTGCCTGTTTCTTCCTCTCTCTTTCCTTGCCTCCTTGCCTCTTTGCATCCTTCCACACCAGGGAGTCCAGGTCTGGAAGTAAAATTAGTGAGGGTGACACAAAATCTGCTTTCCTTGTCAGTGGAATCTATGAAAAAGGAGTAAGTAGGTGGGTCAGGAAAGGAAACTGTGAAAAGTAATTGATGGCTCATTTCCTTTAGAATCAAAACTCTTCAGGAAAGGTCTTCCTGTGCTAGTTCAGTATTCATTGGGGAGCTAATGCTGTGTGGATCTTTTAATGTTTCTCACTCTAGGTACTTCAGGAAAATTCTCCAAGGCAACCATATCTGGGAGTTCCCACACAGGTAGGTTAACAAGAAAGAACTCTTGATATTTAACCACATAGTTCAGTTCAGTTCAGTTGCTCAGTCATGTTCGATTCTTTGTGACCCCACAAACTGCAGCATGCCAGGCCTCCCTGTCCATCACAAACTGCCAGAGTCTACCCAAATCCGTGTCCGTTGAGTAGGTGATGCCATCCAACCATCTCATCCTCTGTCATCCCCTTCTCCTCCTGCCCTCAATCTTTCCCAGCATCAGGATCTTTTCAAATGAGTCAGCTCTTCGCATCAGGTGGCCAAAGTATTGGAGTTTCAGCTTCAACATCAGTCCTTCCAGTGAACACCCAGGACTGATCTCCTTTAGGATGGACTGGTTTGATCTCCTTGCAGTCCAAGGGACTCTCAAGAGTCTTCTCCAACACCACAGTTCAAAAGCATCAATTCTTCAGCACTCAGCTTTCTTTCTTTCTTTATTTAACTGCATAAGGTGGTTAGTAAACCTACTCTTATAAAATATCAGCATCATTCTTTTCCTATTATCCCAAATGCTCAGACCTCATCACTCATTCATCATTTTTTTTTTTCCTCAGAGGCCATGACTTTAATAGCGAGCAACAGCACATCTGGAACTGGGCTCAGACCTGGTAAGAATGAGATGCTTGAAGTTTGGGTTTAGCATGAATTTTGACTCTCCATAGACTAACCTATTGGGAGATGTGATCTCTTACAAAGTAGCTTTCATTGTCTTTTAGATTTAACATGTTATGGAAGATCTTTCAATACCATCATCTAGCTTGTAACTGTCTAAAGATGGACTGGTGTGTCTAATCGGTGTGAAGAGTTTTCCCTTGGGATGGCATACACATCACTAGTATGTTAGGGGGAACCAAGGAATATTACATATCTTGAAAGAAGAGAAAGTGATGTGAACAGTCCTACCTATATAAAGATTTTATTTGCTTAAATAATCCATTATAATATTCAGTATTTTCCTTGGCACATTCAAATATTTTCCTTCCTTTCATCCCACAGAAGATAACACTGAAGTAGCAGGAGGCCAAGCAACTGGGCGTGTGACAGGTGAACCTGGGAGAAAACCACCCTTCTTCTTGTCTTGGAATAAATGAGATATTTCAGAAAGTTGCTTCAACTTGGGGATATTTTGATTGCTTTCTTAATGACATGAATAATAGAAAAGTCATACAACTCTCAGCTCATCAGGAAAGCAGTGAGAGGACCCTTTGATATGACATATTTCTCCTAGAGGCAGGACTTTGGAAGACAAACACAAGTCACTGTGATGACTAGACCCTTTGTGTTTCAGGTACCACTAAGGTAATCCCTGGCACAACTGTTGCCCCTGGCAGTTCCAACACAGGTAATTCAACAAAATGGTAGGGAATTTTCCATGGGCCCAGCTATGATGAGGTTCCTCAAGTGTTATCCTATATAAGAGAACTACCATATCTTTTCTATGATTCTTACATGGTTTCCAATCATCTCTCTTCCATTTCCCCCTCTCTCAGAGTCCACAACTTCCTTAGGAGAAAGTAGAACAAGAATTGGAATAATCACAGGTGAGCACTACTGAGTTACTAATTGTGCTTTCTATTAATAATATCTTCCCAGTAAAAAGTCTTGTCTGAAATATATCAAAACTATTTGAACTTCCATATTCAGCACATGATGTCTTTTTATGACTTTCTGTTAGCCCTCACTACTTTCTACCTTGGGGCTTCCCTGGTGGCTCAGAGGTTAAAGCGTCTGCCTCCAATGCGGGAGACCCAGGTTCGATCCCTGGGTCGGGAAGATCCCCTGGAGAAGGAAATGGTAACCCACTCCAGTACTCTTGCCTGGAGAATCCCATGGATGGAGAAGCCTGGTAGGCTACAGTCCATGGGGTCGCAAAGAGTCGGACACGACTGAGCGACTTCACCCACCCACCCACTTTCTACCTTGTCACTCTCAAAAGTTAGAACCTTCAGAGAAGGAAACATAACCAAAGAAAGGAAATAGGCAGTTCTTGAGTTCTGCCTTTTCAAAGGGCATTTGTTAAAGGAAGGGCATTTGTTTGGGGTCGCAAAGAGTCGGACACGACTGAGCGACTTCACCCACCCACCCACTTTCTACCTTGTCACTCTCAAAAGTTAGAACCTTCAGAGAAGGAAACATAACCAAAGAAAGGAAATAGGCAGTTCTTGAGTTCTGCCTTTTCAAAGGGCATTTGTTAAAGGAAGGGCATTTGTATACAGTTTACCCAATTTCTTCTGGGGTAAACCTTGTACTGTTCTTAAGAGGGGAGTCCAGAAAGGATTCTCTTTTTTGACATTCAAGCTATTACCCTGGTATAAGATGGAGGCAACATATTAATATTTCTTGTAGTTAAAACTAAGGAAGTAGAGCTGGTGGGAGCAACTCTGGAAGTTTATGCCTATTAAATTTTGAATTTCAGATGTTATGAACTTCAATTAAATGCATTTACTCAAATATTGTTTCTATTTCTTGTTATTAGGAGCCACCACTGACACATCTGAGAGGTCAAGCCCTGGAAATAAAATAGGTAAACATGGGAGAGGCCCAGAAACCTCTGATATTTAACTCTAAGAAGCAGATCATTTGGGACATAAGCCAATGTCTTTATTGTGGCCCTGAATTTAAAAATGGAGAATGCACTTTGTTTTAACAGGATAACTCTAAGAAGAATCTTATATCCTCAGGTCCCAGACAGTCTTATGGGCCATTCTCAGGTTGGTAAATCATCACTGTTTGAATTCTCTGTTTCTCTCTTCTGCTTCAGGTAACACTGGTGCGATCTCTGGCACAACCGTTGCACCTGGAAGCTCTAACACAGGTAAAGTACTAACCTAATGGGGAGTATAAGGAACTTCGTGATGGTTTGGCTTCTTCCTTCAACTCCTCCAAACCTTCCCTACCATACTCAGTGGATACCACCCAACTTTTTTGTTATATGCATCTTCAAAATTTAGTATCCTTCTCCTTTCTTTCTTTCACTTAGGGGCTACGACTTCTTTGGGAAATGGTAAAACCACCCAGGGTGGAATTAAAATAGGTGAGCACTAGCCTAAACCAGAGAAGGCAATGGCACCCCACACCAGTGCTCTTGCCTGGAAAATCCCATGGGTTGGAGAAGCCTGGTGGGCTGCCGTCCATGAGGTTGCTAAGGGTCGGACACGACTGAGCGACTTCATTTTCATGCATTGGAGAAGGCAATGACAACCCACTCCAGTGTTCTTGCCTGGAGAATCTCAGGGATGGGAGAGCCTGGTGGGCTGCTGTCTATGGGGTCGCACAGAGTCGGACATGACTGAAGCGACTTAGGAGCAGCAGCAGTAGCAACAACTAAACAATTATTTTTCTCTATCTTAATCTAAATCATATTGGCTATTATAAATTTAGGAGAGCTTTGTTCTATTCTATCTGAATCTCATTTTGGGTACAAATTATTAGGATACTGGGCTTCCCTTGTGGCTCTGCTGGTAAAGAATCTGCCTGAAATGTGAGAGACCTGGGTTTGATCCCTGGGTTGGAAAGATTCCCTGGGGAAGAGAATGGCTATTCCAGTATTCTGGCCTAGAGAATTTTGTGGACTGTATAGTTCATGGGGTCGCAAAGAGTCAAATATGACTGAGTGACTTTCACTCACTTCACTTATTAGGATATTAACTGCCCTTCATTTTACCCCATGTGAATTGCCTTTTTGGGTATATTTGTAATAAAGTGGCATAATAGAGACCACACATGATGTACCACTTTAAAGCAATAAAGTTCCTTATATTATTTGTTCTAAAGCAAATCCTAGTTTGAACCCCTAGGAAAAGGGAATCACAGATTGATTCTCTCCTCTTGTGATTTCAGTTACCATGGGGGTGACTACTGGTACAACCGTTGCACCTGAAAGTTCCAACACAAGTGAGTCATGGAAAAGTTGAAGAAACTTGCCTATATTAATTGAGAGACCTGATTTCTCCTATAGAGATATTACAGATAGTAATACTCTTATACATTTCCCTGAATTTCTGCACCCCATACCACTTTTTCCTATTTCTTCTCAGAGGCTACAACTCCTACAGAAGTGAGAACTACCACTGAAGTCAGAACAGCAACTGGTGAGCGGTTGGCTCTTTCTGCCTTTGGGTTCAACAGTTTTCTATTTTAGTTTGTGTTAGATGATGGATGAGTAAGAAAACTGGCTGAGAAAGAGTTTATATTCCATTTGAAGAGACAGTATATCAGGTGAGTCAGATTTGGCTCTTCAGACTGAATTTCTCCATATGTCAGCTTTTCAGATGTGATTCTCTGAAGTAAGAATGATGTGTTGTTCTCAATCCTTTATCCATCTTGCCATTGCAGGTGCTACCTCAGGATTAACTGGAGTTTCCAGGGCACCAGAAAATTCCACTCCTGTTTAGTATTATATGTTTAATTAATTCATCTTGGACTTCTCTTCCATGTAAAACCCATTCTTGTGGGTTTACCCTCATGCCCAAAGTCCCAACAAATCAAATTTTAAAAATTTATACCCCTGAACACACACTGAGGAGTACCCACTGAAGCAACAGGAAACCAAATCACAGGAAATGAAATAAATGTGCAGAGGAAAATCACTTTTACCCAAAGCCTTAAACCATAGAGAAAGGTCTCTTTTCTGAGACTTTTGCATTTATTGGCTTGGGAAATGAAAGAGATACTGGGAAAACATGGTATTTGCTTCTCTTTGGCCAAAGTAGCCCCTTTACTGCTTTTAAGAATTATGTGAATTATCCATTTGTGCTATTCAAAGGACAAAAAAATATATTGTTTCTCTCTCTCTCTCTCAATTTCATAATCTATCATTCTTTCTCAACCTCATTTTCACTTCCAATTCAAATGTCACTGGTATATCTTTTTTACCACATTTGTTTCTGAAGATTTCAACATGAATTAGTCAAAGTTACCAAAGAGAGCTCTCTATATGTATCTCAGGCAAAAGCCATCTTCTTTGGGGCCATTTCTTCTATTATTACAACACATTTTTCCAGATTTCAAAATTGCTTAAAATCATGTTAAATTTTTCTTTTGTACTCACATTTGTTTCTGAAGATTTCAACATGAATTAGTCAAAGTTACCAAAGAGAGCTCTCTATATGTATCTCAGGCAAAAGCCATCTTCTTTGGGGCCATTTCTTCTATTATTACAACACATTTTTCCAGATTTCAAAATTGCTTAAAATCATGTTAAATTTTTCTTTTGTACTCCTAGAAACTACCACTTCAAGACTCAACAGTGATGCCACTGGGACTGGAACACAAACAGGTCAGCCATGCTATTGCATAATTGTTGAGATTTAGTTGGTCATTTGTAGGGTTACTTTTATTTATTTTATTTTTTTTTGTAGGGTTATTTTTAGTTGGTTATTTTCTATACGGAAGAGATGACAAAATTTTGTATTTAAAGACTTTCCTGGGAGAAGAAAATGGCAATCCACTTCAGTATTCTTGCCTGGAGAATCCCAGGGATGGCAGAGCCTGGTGGGCTGCCGTCTATGGGGTCGCACAGAGTCGGACACGACTGAAGCGACTTAGCAGCAGTAGAGCCAATTAAAACTGGTTATCTTAGCGTACTAGAATTTCCTGGACTAAGATTTCATCAGACTCATATTTATTAGAACATAGTTTTCTGACAGTAAATATCATCATGAAAACCAGAATCTTTTTTTGAAGACAAGTAGATACTTTCTTACTTGTCTTCATTGTCACTACTGTTGCATAAGATGAAGTCACTGCTACCAAGAAGTTTCCAACCCAGGTAAATTAAGGTGACTGAAATAACTTAAGGCATTCTTGGAGCCTCACATTGAGACTTTTTGTTTAAAAAATGGAAATGATCAGGGAAGAAATATTTCCTCTTCTATTAAAAAGCATAGTAGTATAAAACAGTTAAGGAATATTACAGTCCAGCATACTTATGAAATACAACCCAGGTAATGAGAGAGAACTGCAAGAGCAGGTGCTGGGAGGTTCTTTGGAACTTCTAGATCTCAAAATCATAACACAAATTTCCTAAAATAAGGAAAAAAGGAAATGATGCATCAATGTTATATTTTACCATAATAATATTGTAAAAGGCAGAAGACCAAGATATCAAATTGCCAACATCTGCTGGATCTTTGAAAAAGCAAGAGATTTCCAGAAAAATATCTATTTCTGCTTTATTGACTATGCAAAAGCCTTTGACTATGTGGATCACAATCAACTGTGGAAAATTCTGAAAGAGATGAGAATATCAGACCATCTGACTTGCCTCTTGAGAAACCTGTATGCAGGTCAGGAAGCAACAGTTAGAACTGGACATGGAACAACAGACTGGTTCCAAATAAGAAAAAGAATACTCGAGGCTGTATATTGTCACTCTGATTATTTAACTTATAGGCAGAGTACATCATGAGAAACGCTGGGCTGGAAGAGGCACAAGCTGGAATCAAGATTGCTGGGAGAAATATCAATAACCTCAGATATGCAGATGACACCACCCATATGGCAGAAAGTGAAGAGGAACTAAGAAGCCTCTTGATGAAAGTGAAAGAGGAGAGTGAAAAAGTTGGCTTAAAGTTCAACATTTAGAGAACTAAGATCATGGCATCTGGTCCCATTACTTCATGAGAAATAGATGGGGAAACAATGGAAACAGTGTCAGACTTTGTTTTTTTGGGGTCCAAAATCACTGCAGATGGTGATTGCAGCCATGAAATTAGAAGACACTTACTCGTTGGAAGGAAAGTTTTGACCAACCTAGTTAGCATATTAAGAATCAGAGACATTACTTTGCCAACAAAGGTGCGTCTAGTCAAGGCTATGGTTTTTCCAATAGTCATGTATGGATGTGAGAGTTGGACTGTGAAGAAAGCTGAGTGCTGAAGAATTGATGCTTTTGAACTGTGGTGTTGGAAAAGACTCTTGAGAGTCCCATGGACTGCAAGGAGATCCAACCAGTCCATTCTGAAGGAGATCATCTGGGATTTCTTTGGAAGGAATGATGCTAAAGCTGAAACTCCAGTACTTTGGCCTCCTCATGCAAAGAGTTGACTCATTGGAAAATATTCTGATGCTGGGAGGGATTGGGGGCAGGAGGAGAAGGGGACAACAGAGGATGAGATGGCTGGATGGCATCTCCGACTTGATGGATGTGGGTTTGGGTGAACTCCGGGAGTTGATGATGGACAGGGAGGCCTGGCGTGCTGCAGTTCATGGGCTCACAAAGAGTCGGACACAACTGAGCGACTGAACTGAACTGAACTGAAATGAAGGTATAATTAAAAGTTATTTGATATGTTGATTACCATGCACAGATTTGCCTTTTTGGAAGATTAATTAGTGAATTAACTAGAGAATTGATATGAAGGAGAGTAGGAGAGTAAATGTGGAGACGTCATCCAGTTTGTTAGAAGTTATGCATGATTAGAGACTGAAATAAGGCAGTGATGTGAGAAAACAGAAGGCAGAAGGATGATCAAAAGAAATGAGAAATATATTGGCAAGTTAGAATCAATTTCAGCATGGTGATGGGAGGGATAAAGGATAACAAGGACTGTGGATGAATTCTAATTCATAATTCGAGTGCCTGTGTAGATGGATGTTAGTGCCATCCACTAAATGTTGCTGTATACTGGAGGAAGAAAAAGAATTATAACTGACAGGAGATATAGTGAGGTCAGAGTTTTGATAGTTTTAGTTTAAGGTACTCTGAGGTATCCACTTAGTATGTTCAGCAGGAGAAATAAGTGCAACCAGAATACAGAAGATAGGTTTCATTGGAGAGAGAGATTTGTTAGTGATTTACTTACAAATGTTATTTTAAATTGTGGATGCTGGTGTGTTTCCTTAAGGTGAACATACAGAGTGAAAAGAGATGAAAAATAAATTGAAACATGATTCCTTGGGTTATATAGGTGGGCAAAGAAGCCTGAAAAAGGGAAGAGCTACGGCTCAGCAGTTGTTAGTATGCTGCTGCTGCTGCTGCTAAGTCGCTTCAGCCGTGTCCGACTCTGTGCGACCCCATAGACGGCAGCCTGCCAGGCTCCCCGTCCCTGGGATTCTCCAAGCAAGAACACTGGAGTGGGTAGTTGCTAGTATGGGTTAAGTCAAATCCATAAAGCAGAGTTTGGGAGTGCTGGAGACTGTATTGCTTCTGATTTAGGGATTCAGAATGTCAGATCAAACAGGGTCAACCAGAATTTGTGGGGAACGTTTGTGTTAACGTCTTTTTTTTTCCTTTCCTGAGAGCCTAGCCTTACAATTATAAAACTTTGAAATTAAAAGAACTGCCTCAAAATAATTAAAATTTCAAGATTCTTGATCCTTTCTGTTTTAACCTTCTGGAGTCCCTAACATAATTTCAGGGAGCCAATCTACTATTAATAGAAGCAAAATATATGAGGATGGGGAAGTTACTGATTCCAAAAGAGAAGGATCCCAGAAAACTGGAGTTTAACACAGGAAATTTGTTAACGTCTTTTTTTTTCCTTTCCTGAGAGCCTAGCCTTACAATTATAAAACTTTGAAATTAAAAGAACTGCCTCAAAATAATTAAAATTTCAAGATTCTTGATCCTTTCTGTTTTAACCTTCTGGAGTCCCTAACATAATTTCAGGGAGCCAATCTACTATTAATAGAAGCAAAATATATGAGGATGGGGAAGTTACTGATTCCAAAAGAGAAGGATCCCAGAAAACTGGAGTTTAACACAGGAAATGAAACATATCAAACGATATTCATTTCACCTTTTGGAACAAGAACTCCTAGAGAAGGAATGCAGTCTTTTACAAAAACACACTGTTTATCCTGAACCATGATCTCCATCCAATAAAGTTATCCCTGTCCATTTTTTCCCCCTTTCTTTTCTTCTCTCTCCCGTCCCAGGTACCACTGGGACAGGCCCTGGAACTACATCCTCACCTGGAAGTTTCAATGCAGGTAAGTCAAAAGTGAAAGGAATGCTCCTTTAAGTGGCTGTAGGGAGAAGATCATACACTGCTATATCATTTTCACATTTTCAAACTCCAGCTTCTCAATTTTCCTCCTTTGCTCTTGTAGAAGCAACAACTTCTAAAGAACATGTTAGAACCACTGAAACAAGAATTTTATCAGGTGAGTTTTGCCATGCTTTGTATTCTCAATAATTTTTTCACTTGAGTTTACTGCATATGGATTGTGAATGAAAATTAACATGGCTTAAAACTGGTTTTAGATTGCTGGGAGAAATATCAATAACCTCAGATATGCAGATGACACCACCCATATGGCAGAAAGTGAAGAGGAACTAAGAAGCCTCTTGATGAAAGTGAAAGAGGAGAGTGAAAAAGTTGGCTTAAAGTTCAACATTTAGAGAACTAAGATCATGGCATCTGGTCCCATTACTTCATGAGAAATAGATGGGGAAACAATGGAAACAGTGTCAGACTTTGTTTTTTTGGGGTCCAAAATCACTGCAGATGGTGATTGCAGCCATGAAATTAGAAGACACTTACTCGTTGGAAGGAAAGTTTTGACCAACCTAGTTAGCATATTAAGAATCAGAGACATTACTTTGCCAACAAAGGTGCGTCTAGTCAAGGCTATGGTTTTTCCAATAGTCATGTATGGATGTGAGAGTTGGACTGTGAAGAAAGCTGAGTGCTGAAGAATTGATGCTTTTGAACTGTGGTGTTGGAAAAGACTCTTGAGAGTCCCATGGACTGCAAGGAGATCCAACCAGTCCATTCTGAAGGAGATCATCTGGGATTTCTTTGGAAGGAATGATGCTAAAGCTGAAACTCCAGTACTTTGGCCTCCTCATGCAAAGAGTTGACTCATTGGAAAATATTCTGATGCTGGGAGGGATTGGGGGCAGGAGGAGAAGGGGACAACAGAGGATGAGATGGCTGGATGGCATCTCCGACTTGATGGATGTGGGTTTGGGTGAACTCCGGGAGTTGATGATGGACAGGGAGGCCTGGCGTGCTGCAGTTCATGGGCTCACAAAGAGTCGGACACAACTGAGCGACTGAACTGAACTGAACTGAAATGAAGGTATAATTAAAAGTTATTTGATATGTTGATTACCATGCACAGATTTGCCTTTTTGGAAGATTAATTAGTGAATTAACTAGAGAATTGATATGAAGGAGAGTAGGAGAGTAAATGTGGAGACGTCATCCAGTTTGTTAGAAGTTATGCATGATTAGAGACTGAAATAAGGCAGTGATGTGAGAAAACAGAAGGCAGAAGGATGATCAAAAGAAATGAGAAATATATTGGCAAGTTAGAATCAATTTCAGCATGGTGATGGGAGGGATAAAGGATAACAAGGACTGTGGATGAATTCTAATTCATAATTCGAGTGCCTGTGTAGATGGATGTTAGTGCCATCCACTAAATGTTGCTGTATACTGGAGGAAGAAAAAGAATTATAACTGACAGGAGATATAGTGAGGTCAGAGTTTTGATAGTTTTAGTTTAAGGTACTCTGAGGTATCCACTTAGTATGTTCAGCAGGAGAAATAAGTGCAACCAGAATACAGAAGATAGGTTTCATTGGAGAGAGAGATTTGTTAGTGATTTACTTACAAATGTTATTTTAAATTGTGGATGCTGGTGTGTTTCCTTAAGGTGAACATACAGAGTGAAAAGAGATGAAAAATAAATTGAAACATGATTCCTTGGGTTATATAGGTGGGCAAAGAAGCCTGAAAAAGGGAAGAGCTACGGCTCAGCAGTTGTTAGTATGCTGCTGCTGCTGCTGCTAAGTCGCTTCAGCCGTGTCCGACTCTGTGCGACCCCATAGACGGCAGCCTGCCAGGCTCCCCGTCCCTGGGATTCTCCAAGCAAGAACACTGGAGTGGGTAGTTGCTAGTATGGGTTAAGTCAAATCCATAAAGCAGAGTTTGGGAGTGCTGGAGACTGTATTGCTTCTGATTTAGGGATTCAGAATGTCAGATCAAACAGGGTCAACCAGAATTTGTGGGGAACGTTTGTGTTGTTAACGTCTTTTTTTTTCCTTTCCTGAGAGCCTAGCCTTACAATTATAAAACTTTGAAATTAAAAGAACTGCCTCAAAATAATTAAAATTTCAAGATTCTTGATCCTTTCTGTTTTAACCTTCTGGAGTCCCTAACATAATTTCAGGGAGCCAATCTACTATTAATAGAAGCAAAATATATGAGGATGGGGAAGTTACTGATTCCAAAAGAGAAGGATCCCAGAAAACTGGAGTTTAACACAGGAAATGAAACATATCAAACGATATTCATTTCACCTTTTGGAACAAGAACTCCTAGAGAAGGAATGCAGTCTTTTACAAAAACACACTGTTTATCCTGAACCATGATCTCCATCCAATAAAGTTATCCCTGTCCATTTTTTCCCCCTTTCTTTTCTTCTCTCTCCCGTCCCAGGTACCACTGGGACAGGCCCTGGAACTACATCCTCACCTGGAAGTTTCAATGCAGGTAAGTCAAAAGTGAAAGGAATGCTCCTTTAAGTGGCTGTAGGGAGAAGATCATACACTGCTATATCATTTTCACATTTTCAAACTCCAGCTTCTCAATTTTCCTCCTTTGCTCTTGTAGAAGCAACAACTTCTAAAGAACATGTTAGAACCACTGAAACAAGAATTTTATCAGGTGAGTTTTGCCATGCTTTGTATTCTCAATAATTTTTTCACTTGAGTTTACTGCATATGGATTGTGAATGAAAATTAACATGGCTTAAAACTGGTTTTTTTTAATTTAATAACAGATCATAAGGACGACCTATATTATCTCCCTGGGTTTTCCTAGAGAACACACTATAGATGTAATTCTCTAGATACATTCTTTATTTGAAAATTTTCTCCCTTTGTTTTGTCAGGCAATAGCCCAGAATCAGTAGGGGTCACCAGTAACCAAGAAGTGAGGGAAGATCGCTATACTAGATGCAAGTAAATTTGTTAATTAAGGCTTTGATTGAGATGCCTAACCCTTGATCACTAGTTTAGACAATTTTTTTTTTTCTGTTTGTTTTGTTTTGTTTTTGTTTCAGTGTGGGAAAACTGGGAAGTTAAGTCACTAGAAGTAAATCATGTGACTATAGAACAGACATTCTCTCATTGGATATCAGACTCTAGATGATTCTATATTTAGAGAAATAAGATCTATGGTGCAAGTGTGACTTTTCCTCCTAGATTTTATTTGAATAGTCATGAGAAAGTGTTTTGGAAAATATGCCAAACTTAACATTTTGTGCAAGAGAAATTGTTAAACTGTTTTCGATTGCTTCAGAGAAACAGCACACTTGTCAATATAATACTCTTTGGGTGGGAAAGGCTTCGTGAGGCTCATGCTTCTCTCTTATTGTAGGTACCATTGGGAGAGCCTCTGGCACAACAGTTATTCCTGAAAGTTCAAACACAGGCAAGTAAATACTTGATAACTGGCTCCAAGTAGTTAAGCCTTGGAGCCCTTCTCTGGAATTTACTGTCTGTTGTAGCATCAGCACAGCAAGTGCTAACTTCAGTCTTATTTGCCTTTCTTAGGGACTAGCACTGGAATTGGAAGGCAAACAAGTAAGTGTCAGTGGTTCAAATCTGTTGTGTTCTCAGTTAATAATTCTTATACCTTTGCTTCAACACAGGGGAATGTTTAGGATAATGGTAAAGGGCCAGGAAATGGGCAGAATCTTTTCAGAGCATGTCCTCTTCCAGCCATCTATTGTTTTCTTGTTCTGAGTTTCTGGGCTCCATGCAGAGCCACCAGATAATTTTGTAAAAGTACACAAAGACACTACTACTAAAGGGAGGACTAAAAGGCTGAAATCCAACCAGCATTTCTTCAACAAGTTATACTCAGAGGGCTTTTTTTTTCTGTCATTGTTTTTTGTTTGTTTTATTTTTTACTTCATAAAATTTCTCTATGGGCTAACTGCAACATTAGCCTAGATTTGCATCTGATTTCCTTTCTCTTCCTGTTATTGATCTTTGAGACTAGCAATAGAAGCTATGTCTGATATGAAGTGTCTTTCATTTGTCTTTGCAGGTACTGCTGTGGTATCAAGCAGAGTTACTGGTGTCTCAGAAAGTTCCAGCCCAGGTAATGGAAATTACTAACTCTAATGAAGTTAACATGTTCAACATTCTTCTCCCCTTTAACACTCAAGCGTTTTAGAAAAGGAATATTTATGTCTATCAATATTAAACTTGAAGTATAAAAGAAAAATGATATCAGATGGAGTTAAACAGCAAAGAAGGCTTTAAGATCATGAAACAGAAGTCAAGAGCATTGCAGTAGGGTTGAGATTTTGAATTTAACTTTGCTGAAATAAAGAGCAGGAGAGTTTTTAAATTCTGGGGTGAACTAGTGGAAAAGTACTGGAGATAGTAGGGGAGAGGTTGGTCCATGTGATTAGGCAATCTTTGCTTGCTAATTGGTGCTCAAAGAATGAAGTTAGTCTCCTACCTTCCCAAAGTGACAGGAAGATGTGGATGCTATTTTCCATTGCTTTTTTTTCTTTTTTACAATATAGTATTAGTTTAAGATTACAGCATAGTACGTCAGTGTTTTCATAGATTATACTCTCTTTAAAATTATTGCAAAATAATGACTGTATTCCCTAAATGTATCAATATAATATTTACTTATTGCTCATCTATATTATATTGGGAATATATTGAGACTGTTAATTTCTGTTTGCTGAGTGAAGACATCAGAGAAGAGATGACTGCATTTAATATTGGCTAGGGTGAGGAGGGAATTTTTGCCATATGGCACTTGAAAGGACAGAGACATGAGACAGCATGAGGGACTTCAGGAATTAACCAGGTATTGGTATTGTCTGTATGAGTTTCAGGGAAGAAATGAGATTAGAAAGGTGAGCAGAGCAATGCCTGTCTCTTATACACATCTAGATGTGTATAAGAGACAGTTGCTTATCTATATTATATATAGTAGTTTGTATTTGTTAATCCCCTATCCCTATCGTGTCCTTTTCTTCTTCCCTTTCCCCTCTAGTATCCACTAATTTGTTCTGTATATCTGTGAGTCTGTTTCTATTTCGGTATACGCATTTTGTTTGTTTTATTTGTTAGATTCCACATATAAGTGATGCCACATATAGTGTTGGTCTTTGCATGATATATTTCAGTAAGCATAGTACTCTTTACATTCATCCACATTGTTGCAAATGGCTGAATTTCATTCTTTTTTGGCAGAGTAATATTCCAGTGTAAATATTCTACATCTTCTTTATAATATTATATTATATGTGTGTGTGTATATATATATAAAATTGTATATATATACATATATATGTACATATATATTTTTTTCTACATCTTCTTCATCCATTCATCTATTGATGGGCACTTAATTTGTTTCCCTATCTTGGCTATTGTAAATAATACTGCTATGTATACTGGAGTGCATGTATCTTTTTGAATTAGAGTTTTTATTTTTGTTTGAATATACATCCAGGAGTGGAATTGTGGGGGCATATGGTAGTTCTGGCTTCCCAGTTCTGGCCATAAGGTAGCTTTGGCTTATTTAGTACTAAAGAAACTGCCTGCCAGTGCAGGAGAAGAAGAGATGTGGGTTCAATCCCTGGGTCAGGAAGATCCCTTGGAGTAGGGCATGGCAACCCATTCCAGTATTTTTGCCTGGAGAATCCCATGAATAGAGGAGCCTGGCAGGCCCCAGTTCATAGGGTCACAAAGAGTCAGATATGGCTGAAGTGACTTAGCATGCACACATGAAATTAAAGACCTAAATGTAAGACCTGAAACCATAAAACTCTTAGAAGGGAACATAGGTAGAACACTCTCACAGAAACCATAGCAATGTTTTTTGGATCTGTCTCCTACAGCAAAAGAAAAAGAAAACACAAATGGGATTTAATTATACTTAAAAGCTTTTGCATATCAAAGGAAACCATCAATAAAACAAAAAAAAATTTTGAATAGCAGATGATATTTGTAAATGATATGTCTGACAAAAGGTTAATATTCAAAATATATAAACAGTTCATAAAACATTCCCCTCAAAATTAATACTAGACAGCCAGGAAAACAAGATATATGAAGTAAAATAGTTCAGTGTGAAAATGGTTTTTGTCACTAACAGAAGGGGACTCTTAAGTGATAGTTACCAGGGTCACAGTGAAGGGAAGTGTTAGTCACTCAGTCATGCCTGACTCTTTGCCATCCCGTGGACTATAGCCCGCCAGGCTCCTCTGTCCGTGGGATTCTCTAGGCAAGAATACTGGAATGGATTGCAATCCCCTTCTCCAGGGGATCCCAACCCAGGGATCGAAACTGAGTCTCCGATTTTGCAGGAGATTCTTTACCATCTGAGACATGAAATACTCAATTCTGTGAGCAAGGAGTTGCTGTGTTAGGCCTACTATGTTTCAATAGCAGGAGAATGAACTGGCACTTGTAGGTGTATTAGTACACTCCAGGTGCTTTGAGACTCTTGTTCTATGTGAAGATATCTTCTGATACACTCTTCTGCAACCAGAAAAAGTCCAGTGCTCTTTTCCTACTCATTTTAGGTACTTCCAAGGAAGCATTTGAAACAACTACTGGTCCTGGAATTTCTACCACTGGTAAGTCAAATAAAAATAAGTGAACTTTGCTTGGTGGCATCTCAGAAGACAGGACAGCTTATCTGAAATTAAACTCTAGCCTTTATAGCTCCCTTTACTCACCACTTTTTCTCCTCTCTTAGCAGTCACTGCTTCAACAGGAGTCAAGGAACCCTTTGGTTCTGGAATGCAAACAGACAAACACTAGAAATACAAACTCTTCAATGATCAATGTGCCTGTGATTTTATATAGGGATTTGAATTTGGGAGAGAAGAGTGGTGGGAAGGAAACAGGCAAGAAAGACCAGGAAGATTATTCTATGTTTCCTTATGAACTATGACTTGAATTTTACCTAGGGATTTGTTTTTTTTTCCTTCAGGATTTTTTGGGTTAGGCTTTTACCAGAACTCCTTACTGGAAGTTATCTGAAATCTCTGATAATGAGATTATGAAATGTTCAAGAATTAGAAATTCCTGAAAATTTTAATATTGCCTTCTGTAGGCTCCACTTCAAAGTCAAATAGAATCACAACAAGCCCCAGAATATCCTACCCAGGTAAAGTGAAATAACCCAAAGGCACTGGCATGAATTGTCTCTTCCACATGAAGCTTTCCTTAAGCATGAATGTGTGTGATCATTTGTGCAGGCATACAGACAGAAGCTTGATATGTGTACATGCTCTCTAATAAAATGAAAGCACTATCCTTTTGTTTCTCCTCAGAAACCACTGTTGTAGCTACAGGAGAACAAGAAACTGAAAATAAGACAGTTCAGTGTTGGAAAAGTACTAATTTCCTTGTCACTTATTCAACTAACATTTCCTTTAACCTTATATTTGCTAGACTCTAGCAGCCCTTGCCATTTTATTACTTTGTATGTGTTGGTGGGGGAGATTGTTATGGGCACAAATACTATAGTTTCAGGGTATTTAATGCTACTCAAACAATGCACAACAATTATGGTCCTGGGAATATATTGAGACTGTTAATTTCTGTTTGCTGAGTGAAGACATCAGAGAAGAGATGACTGCATTTAATATTGGCTAGGGTGAGGAGGGAATTTTTGCCATATGGCACTTGAAAGGACAGAGACATGAGACAGCATGAGGGACTTCAGGAATTAACCAGGTATTGGTATTGTCTGTATGAGTTTCAGGGAAGAAATGAGATTAGAAAGGTGAGCAGAGCAATGCTTATGAAGGACTTTATTTCCAAACTTAAATGAGACTTTATCCTCATAATAAATGGGGTCACCTTAAGGATTTTGTTAAGAGGATGATATGATCAGATAAGTCTTAGAAAAATTACTCTGATAGATATGTGAAGATTATAAGACTGTATTTTTTTTATTGCTATTACAAATTTTTCCAATGAACTTGTAATTCTGGGTAAGGAAATATTTCTGCTATATTTATACTTAAAGATCATTTCTCTCTGCTGTTGCTGGTTTCTATTAATCTGCTAAACATTTATAGCTGGGAATTAACCTAGTCTCCCTTAGTAAAGAGAAGCATTTTTTGCCCCAAACTTACAAATCTTTAATTAATTTATTTTCTGTTTTTCTGTACCTATTAGTTTTTTGGGTCCTTTTACATGAATCTGGAGAAACTTAAAAATTTCTCCCAAATATTCTGTTGCTCATAGTTTAGCCTTCTGCTTGGTAGATAGAATAAAAGTATTAATCTGATTTTTAGCAGTTTGAAAATAGAACATGACATTTATGAGTGGATTGTTGGGTTGACCAAACTTTCTGACATGGGAAGCCCCCAAAAAAGTGAGAAGTTTAAAGCATTTGGCAGGATTGGAAATAGAACAAGATTAAAATACTATAAGACAAAAAGAACAAATTCTTAGAGTATTAATACCAGGTAACACATAATATGTTCATTATATATATAGAATGTTATATGCTTTTTATATTGAGTTATCCTTTTATATTGAGTTATCCTTTTCTTTATTTGATTATTTTATTATCCTATTTATCAGAACTATCAAGACATTTTGAAGAGAAATTTACTTTGATTCTCATTCCTCCTTTTGATTCTTATATTTCTTCCCATTGACATTTGAGATCTAAAGGAAACACTCTCTAATGATAAAATATCAAATGCCATAAGGAGTAGAAAGGGAAGATTGATGGGAATATGTCTGCTTATAAGAATAGCAATGTGGCCATGTATTTTCAGTAATAGACAACTCCAAACCTATTACAAAAACTTGAGAGACTAATATGAGGTGTCTGTTTTTACACAGGATGTCCAGCATCTCTTTCACCACCTCCAGGTAAGAATACCTTCACTTGAAAATCAAATCATTCTACATTAATGATTCATCTTGTAAATCAAGCTTCAGAGGTCATACTAATAAAAGTCACCAGCTAAGGAAGTGTTATAGAATAGGAAAACTTGAAGTGGATGAATTTTGCTTTTATTCACCATATAGTGAATGAATGTCTGTCTCATCACACACAAACTAATAAAGCCAAACCAAACAAATGTATTTTGTCTCTTAGTCAAAATAGAATTTACTTACACAATAAAGTGTTTCATGTAACTATATGATATCCTGATTGAAATATTGCCTTTTATTTTTTATTTTTATTTTTTTTTGAACATAGACCGGCAATTCATTTCTTACATGATAGTATACATATTTCAATGCTATTCTCCCAAATCATCCCTCNTATGGGGTCACACAGAGTCGGACACGACTGAAGTGACTTAGCAGCAGCAGCAGGATAAGCAAGGTCATACGGACCAAGGATGGAAGGGAAGACCACCTTAGGGCTCCATGGCATCCCTGGGGAGGATGTCGGAGCCCGGGTCCCCTGTCTGGAGCTGCTCTGGGGGTGTCGTGGCAAGAGCTCATAACCGTGAAACACTTGCTCTGAGCCAGGCCTGGCATGGCAAACTCTGTTGCAATGTGAAGGCAGTTTGTGTGAGGGCTGGGAACATGGCCTAAAGGGCACAAGAGTGGGATCAAACCCCGCTTTGATACCAGCTCTTGTGATCTTGAGCAAGTCACTTAACCTCTCTGGGCCTCAGTTACTTCATTAATTAAATGGGAGTAATAATAGCACCCACCTAATGAAGTCATTGAAAGATTAAGTGCATTCACACACATACAGCTCTTCAAACAGTGTCCGCCATGGAGTCAGCAGTAGATAAGTTACTGCTATTACTGCCGTGTTGGAGCTGACACAAAGCTCTGAAGTAGATATTCATCCCTGAGGCCCAAAGAACTCCAATGACTTGCCCCAGGTCCGTCTGGTTGACAGCCCGGGTACCAGCTCCCCAGCTCCCCACCTCCCCACCTCGAGTCCATTCCTGTTTGGAAACCTCTTCAACCACAGCGGGAACAAAGGTGGATCTCTGTCCTGCCTCTGGGGGCTAGGCTGGTTGGTGGCTTCAGGCCCAGCCAGAAAGTCCCTCCCTCACACTCGGGCAGTCCCCGGACCTGGGAGCCTCGCGAACCCGCGCCCAGCCCTCCCCTGGGGCCTCCACCTTCCTCCGCAGTCTCCCTTCCTCGTGCAAGGCGCTGGCCGCCAGCCTGGAGCCGGGACCCTATGGATCTCAGGATAAACAGTCGCTCTGGCCCAGCCCTCCGCCGGCTCGCGCTCCCCGCCCCCTCCTGCCGCAGTGCACAGCCGCTCTGCCGCTCTGCTCAGCTGCCAAGTTGGCAGCTCGTCTCTGCTGTTACTATCAACACCTCCGAGGGAAAAGAGAGAGAACTCAGCTCTCTCTGATCGCCTGGCGCACCGAGCCGCGAATTCGTGTCAGAGCCAGCCCTGGAATACCTCCCAAGCTCCCAAGGCTTCCCTGGCGAGGAAAGAAAGGTGGGCGCAGCCCTTACAGCAAACCAGCCTCCTAGCAGAACCATCGGGCCTGGCCAGGGCTGCAGGCCTCCAGGGAGCAGGCAGCTCGGATCCAAATGGCTGTAGGAGGTTGCTTTAGGCTAGGCAGGTGCACAGGAGAAGGCTAGGAGGCCTTCTCTCTCCAGACTGTGAGCCCCTGGAAGGCATGGACTGTACCTTCTTCCCTCTACCCTCCTTGAATGCGTGGGCAGAGCTCTGGTCATATTCCCCTAAGAGATGACGTTTTCACCACCAAATGGGAGCTTCCCCCAGGCCGAAGCCACCTTTGTCCTTTCCCAACCCCCACCCCAGCCTCTCAGGCCTCTCCCACTGGCTCCCCAAAGCAGCTGATGGCAGTCTGTGGCTCCTGCCAGGACTTCAGCCTAAAAGAATAGAGAGCCGGTACCTTCAGGAACCCAGTGCCCACAGCGCAGCATCTCTGGTCAGTCACCTACCCCTTGACAGGCCCAAGGTTGGAGGAATTTCTTTTCTAGCTTTCTCTCTGCTTGACAAGGGAAGGCCTGCATTCTCTGCTCCAGAGCTTTTGGCATCAACCCAAGTGGTGGGTTCAGGGTCATCAGCTTCCTAATTGTACATCACCCAGCCACCTAGTCTCCCCAGGGATGCAGGTGTCAGCTCCCACTCTGGATATTGCCAGCCTGTTTCCTTCCCTGTAATGTGGAAGTAACCTTTAATAACTGACTGGGTTACAGCTGATTGTGTTAAAGACATGAAGGCTATGGTATAAGCTTCTAGAAGTGCTTAACACTTAGAATCAGTACGCTTCCCTCTCTTCCTTCCTTCCCTCCTTCCTTTCTCTACTCCCTCCAGGAACCCTTCTCCCAGATGTGAAACTGATCTAAGACCCCTTCTGTTTCCCTCTCTGGATGTCTGAAAATGACCACCAAGAGAGACACAACCACTTTTCTGGTGAGAAGCCCCCAGATCCCCAACGGTCAGCTGACTTTCCAGTGGCCAAGAGGAACAGAGAATTCATTCAGTGTGCAGGCTTGTAAACAAGCCACGAAGGACTGTGCCGTTCCAGGCTGCACCTGTGAGCATCCTTCTGCTGAAGCGTTTCCATGACAAACTCGTGTTTCCGGATGCCTCTCTCCCAGCTTCAAGAGGATGCCTTGCAATGAAACGCAACACTGAAAATGCCTTCATAATTTTTTTTCCCTAAAAAAGGTTGCATGCTCCAAAAGTCCACCTGCTTGTTATATGTGTTTGCTTTTTATTCTGAGAGTTTTGTTGGTATTCTGTTTATACTGTATACCTGCAAGCATATGATATCCACGTGGGAGTTCTGTGCTAGAGCGCTATCGTGACAAATACATCACCACATAGTGTGATGAGACATCTCTCTTCCCTAAAACATCTCCTACATCCATTTGCCCATCCCAAAGCCTGAAATACCACCATTACGGATTTACCACTTTTGAACTTGAATGATTATCCATCCCTAAGAGTCTACCGTGACAATGTACCAACCCCTGATAGGGACTAAGCTACCATTTGATGAGGGGCTAGCCAAAGAACCATGAGACATCAGGAAGGATGACCAAAGGGTGCGTGCATGCATGCTAAGTCACTTCAGTTGTGTCCGACTCTGTGACCCCATGGACTATAGGCTCCGCCAGGCTCCTCTCTCCATGGGATTCTCCAGGCAAGAATAGTAGAGTGGGTTGCCATGCCCTCCTCCAGGGGATCTTCCCCACCCAGGGATCCAACCCATGTTTCCTGTGGCTCCTGCAATGCAGGCAGATTCTTTACCACTGGGCCACCGGGGAAGCCCCCACCAAAGGGTTTTTCTTTTAAGAGGAGATGAGAGGCATCCAAGACATATACACGTTTGCAAGGCTTGCCTGTGCCAGGACACATGGTTGTGTACACGTGGATACATGCACACACACGGTGCTCTTAATAGAGAGCAATTTGTCCCAAAACCCGAATAGTGTTCAGATTCACCTGTTGTTGTGCCGTCGCTGTCATGTCAACTCTTTGCTACCCATGGACTGCGGCACACCAGGCTTCCCTGTCCTTCACTCTCTCCGGGAGTTGGCACAAACTCATGTCCAGATTCACCTGCGATGCTTCCAAAAATGCAGATACCCAGGCCCTGCCCATTCATACTGAGTCAGAGCTTCTAGAGCTGGAGCAGAGCCTGAGACTGTGTAGGAAACGTCCAGGTGCTGCTGCTGATTGGTCAGGTTTAGAAACCACCGTGATAGAGCAGCGTCCCCAACCTCCAGGACCCAATGCCTGATGACCTGAGGTGGAGCCGAAGTGAAGTGTGCAATAAATGTAACGCGCTTGAATCATCCCCAAACCACTCCCCTCCCCCATCTGTGGGAAAACTGTCTTCCATGAAACCGGTGCTTGGTGCCAGAAAGGTAGGGACAGCTGCTAAAGGAAAGAACCCCAGCAGAGGAACCAGAACACGTGAACTGGGGTTGCAGCAGCACCCCAGGCGTTGCACTCTCTAAACCCCGGGGGAGACATGTGGGACCTGGCTCCCACAGTCTGGCGGAGGCGAGTGTTGTGGAAATACCCACTGAAAGTCATCAGACCTTGCCAGTGCTAGCCCATTCCTACGAGGCGTGCAGCACGCATGGGTGCGTGTATCCGTGTGCATGGCTTTCCTACAGAGAGGGCAGAACTGATCTTCATTGCTCTCCTTCACCTAAACCCATGGCTGTCTTTACATCCAGATGGACTTTCTCTCTTCAGGACTTGCCCCCTGCTCTCCTCTCTCAACCTCTTGGCATAGTCACTGATAATGTTGTTTGAAATTTCTCTCTAATAGGTTTATCCATCACCTATGATCCCTTCTAGAGAGGAAGAAGAAAGAGAAGCAGTCACTCCTGCTTTACAACAAGTGGAAACCCAGGCAGGGGGCATTAGAGGGCTTTATACCATTTAAACATAGCGCAGTGACACTTCCCTTTTGAAAACTTGGTGAAAATGTACACACACATTTCCCACACAGTTTCAGGGTTTCATGGGCTTTCTGGCAACCTTTCCTAGGAGTCCAGGAAGCCCAGATAAAGAACATCTGCCCCACCTGGATCTGACCTCTGAGCTCCCAGGTGGTCACATTCAAGCTTGACTAACATGTCACCGCCTTGCCCCAGGGTGCAAGAAGAACTTGCCTGACCTTCCCTCTCTCCCCAAGAAAGAGGGTTAAAACCCAGTGATGCCCTGACACATCATCTGTGTCAAGACAGGATCTTCTCAGACCAGACCGGGTCTCCCCTTGCCTGAGCTTGCAGTACAAAATCTGAGCTGCTATTGGGTATCTGAAGGGTGGATGACCTTTACTGCAGTAACAGAAGATACAGCTCAAACTGACTTAAACAACAAAAGGAATCTTCTGGTCCCATGACAGTTAAAAAAAAGTTCCAGGTGAGCAAGCTTTATACAAGGTCTGATTCATCAGCTCTGTGCTGTGTCTTTTTTGTCTCTCCACCTTCCTGCATGGTGCAACTTCATCCCAAGACTCCTAGCCTTCAAGGTTGCAACATGGTCGCCAGCAGCAACCAAAGCTGTTCATTCATTCTCAGAAGAGACAGCGAGCTGCTTTTTTTGATAGTTCCCATGAATGAAAGTGGAGGTTTCTTTACGGAACCCCTCAGTCAGTAGCTCCCCACATCTCCTTAGTTCACGTTGGGAAACAGCTGATCCTGATCGGAGCCTCTGTCATTGGAGTGTTGCCTCGCTGGGAAATTCAGAACATGGTGTAGAAGGCTTGCCTTGGTGTTCAGACTCCCATGTCCCTGGGCTTAGCCTCCTTTGCAATTTAAACTGCTTCCAAGAAAGGAGTTAAGGACTCAGAAGAAACGATTTTATAAATGCTTAGGCTCTGGTCTTGTCCCACAAAGGTCCTGGACAAAAGCCTTCTCAGGAAGGAAAGAGGAGATGGATTTCCACTTTCTTCTTTAAAAATGTCTTTCTTGACTGATCGATTTTGGGCTGTGCAGCCTCTTGGTTGCTGAGCGGGCCACTCTCTAGTTGCTTTGCTCAGGCTTCTCACTGCGGTGGCTTTGCTCGTTGGGCGCCCAGGCTTCAGTAGCTGCAGCATGCGGGCTCAGCAGTCGTGGCTCCCCGGCTCCAGAGCACAGGCTGAATAGCTGTGACACACAGGCTTCGTTGCTCCACAGCAAGTGGGATCTTCCCGCATCAGGGATTGAAACTGTGTCTCTTGTATTGGAAGGCAGATTCTTTGCCACGGAGCCACCAGGGAAGCCCCGGATTTTCACTTTCTAAAAAGGAAAAGCAACAGAATCTGCAGTCAGTTGAGGGGGATTCAAGTCACACAGGTGTTCAAAGAGCTGGGATATACCTCCTTTCTCCTTAGAAGCCTTGGATGATCATCAACAACTGTTTATCCTTTCTGATCTCTGTCCAAAGAGAGAAAAATGGTCATCCCTTCCCTTTCACAGTGACCTGTGTAAGGTATGACAGCTTGGAATGAAGCTGAGTTCTCGGAAGTTTCCAGGCTTGTGTGCTGCACCACAGAGGATCAAGAGTGTGGTGTGTGCAGTGGTTTTCAGCCAGTTCTCAATTTCCAGAACCATCCAAAAGGTCTTTTGTAACTCCAATAAAACTGCATGTTCCATGTGGCTCTGGATCTGTTTGGGGCTCATATAAAGAAACATTGCCCAGCAATTGAAAGTGTTTTATCTTTTATTTTTTGGCTGATCTGGGTCTTCACTGCTGTGAGAGCTTAGTTGCCCTGAGGCGTGTGGAATCTTCATTTCCAGACCAGGGATCAAACCAGCATCTCCTGCATTCTAAGGAGGATTCTTCACCACTGGATCACCAGGGAAGTCCCTGAGNTTGCCCAGCAATTGAAAGTGTTTTATCTTTTATTTTTTGGCTGATCTGGGTCTTCACTGCTGTGAGAGCTTAGTTGCCCTGAGGCGTGTGGAATCTTCATTTCCAGACCAGGGATCAAACCAGCATCTCCTGCATTCTAAGGAGGATTCTTCACCACTGGATCACCAGGGAAGTCCCTGAGAGTCATTAAAAAAAAAAAAAATCCAATTAGTTATTTATAACTCTTGAAGAGATATAAACGCTCAGTAAAGTTTTTGCAAAGCCCCTTTTATTCCTCCCCAGTTTGCTCCCATCCATAGCTGCTCAAGGGACTTTTGCATGTCAATAGCTCCCATGCCCTCTCCAGCACCCAAATATCTCCCTTCTTTCTGAGTTCTTTATCATGAAAGGCGATTTAGCCTCTTGTGTCTGGTCTTGTTCCTTGTCTTCCAGGTTCTCTTCCTACTCATTCTCCCAGTTCTACATCTCAGAAGATCTTTATCATTAAAATGCTCCTTAAAATACTCATACACTTCAATAAATCTGTCCCTGTCTCATAAGCATTTTTGGGGAAACAGATTTACAGTCTCATGTGTTAATACACATAGGTTATTCTAATACTATGTATTTCAGAGAAACAGAACCTATAGGATTTATATAGATAGATAAACAGATTAGATACAGATAGGAGTTTCATTATAGGAATTGGCTTACTTGGTTATGGAAGCCAAGAATTCACATGATCTGCCATCTGCAAGCTTAAAAACCAGGAAAACTAGCTGGTGGTATAATTCTGTTCAAGTCTCAAGGCCAGAGAATCTGAGGAGCCGCTGGATGGGTCCTGGAGTCCAAAGGCCCAAGAACCAGGAGATACTATGTCCAAGGGCAGGAGAACGTGGACGACCCAGCTCAAAAACAGAGGGGGAATTCGCCTCTCCACTTTTTCACTTTTTAGTTGAATTGGGTGATGCCCACCCACACTGGTGAAAGCAGATCTTCTTTACTCAGTCTATTGATTCTAAATGCTAATCTCTTCTGGAAACATCCTCACAGACACATCCAGAAATAATGTTTTACTGGCTATCTGGGCATCCTTTATCCCAATCAAACTGACACATAAAATTAACCATCACACATTCCACCTGTCTTTTGCTTTTCTTTGGACAGGCATGTCGGCTCTCACAGCATGTGAGATCCAGGAGGCTGACCTGTGGGGTCTATATCAAGAGCATCCCTTGCCCTCTGGTTCCTTGTTGTGCTTGGCCAGTGGGAGCCAATGGCAAGAGATGGGAAGGCAGAGGTTGGGATGTTTATTCTGCCAGCTCCCCCACTGCTGGACTGATGGATGGCCCAGACTCCAACCCTAGGCCCTCTCCCAGCTGCTCTCCTCCCCCGGGCTCTGGTTGCTACTCCCCACTTTCCCCTGCAGCCTGAAGGTACTAGTGAGGTCCTGTTGTTGCTGGTCCCTGGGCGTCTTACCACCTTTCCTGGCTTCTTTACCCTTGTTGCTTCTCTGAAACCTGTAAACAGCTCCTTCATCCAGCTCTCCTCATTGCCTGGAGTGACAGGACCTGGACTGATTCAGGGCACCTGTCTTATACAGCTTTATCACCTCATGGATTCTCATCGCTTTGAACTGGAGAGGTGAAGGAGGATTACACTCTTACTTTATGGCGGTTCTGACATGTAAAACTTTCAATAGTGATTCAGCCAGATGTACCTTTGGTCTGGAACACCTATTAATACCATTTTGGGCCAAGTTAAGGATTTAGTCAGTGGCTAAAGAACAGTGTCTTTCTGAAAAGTTCAGTGACGATGAATACACCAGTTGTCACTACTGGGACCTAACTGCGGGACAACCCCAACCAGACAGGAACGACTAAAATTCAGGGTGGGACTCTGCTGCACTGTGCAGCCAGTTTACCTTACTCTGACCACAACAAGACCAAAAAAGACAGAGAAATACCCAGTACATGCCACCGAAAGACTGAGTCAGCAATCAGCATGATCTGAGCTATTCTGAAAAAGCTTCTCACTCCAGAAAAATCTACCCACATCCTCCATTTCCATCCCAGGCCTGATTAGAATGAAATCATATCTGCTCATATCTGAAATTTCATCATTGAAGACTTACAACTTTGCCTTTAGGCCAAATGTAAATATTGTCCCGAAAGGAGTCATTTAGTTATATTTGATGAATATTTCCAAATTCTGTGCAAGGCACTGCTGAACACTATTGAATGTTTTAATCCTACCAGTCACCCTTGAGTAGGAATAATATAAATACCAGGAGAAGAAGGTGAAACTGCAGAGAGGTGGAGAGAAATATGCTAAAAAGAGAGGAAGTTGCCTTTACTCATACTGGGCTCTGGGGAGAGGCTCTGGATTAGAAACATAAATAAGGGGTCTGCAGCACATGGATGGTATTAAAGCCATGGGGCTAGATAAGCATCCAGGAGGAAGGACTAAGAGGAGAAGAGAAAGGCAGGGCATTAAAGAGAGGAGAGGAGAGGACAAAGGAGAACTGGGCCCTGGAGCACTCCAGTCTTAGAGCTTGTGAAAGGGGGGAAAGGGAATCCAGGAAGGAAAATGGAAAAGGAACAGCTGGTGAAGTAGGAGGAAGACTGGAAAACTCTGGTGTTTGGAAGCAGCTGAGAAACTGTTTCATGAAGTGAATGATCACATGACTTGAATTGTTGCTGATGAGTCAAATGAGAACAGGGAATTGACCACTGAACCCCAGAATTCCCTGGAGACCTTGAAAAATGTGGTTTTACTGTCATGGTAAGGACACGAGCCTCACTGAGAGGTATGTGAAGAGAACAGGAGGTAAGGAAATAGAAACAGGCCAGATCATTTTTAAAATTTTGCTATGAACGGTCAGCAGGCAAATGGTGAAGTAAATGGAGAGGAAAGGAGGATTAAGGATTCTTTAAAAAAAAAAAAAAAAGTTATATACCATAACGGAAATGGTCCACTAAAGAGAGAAAATTTGACAACGCATATGAGAGAGCAGATAACTGCTGGAGTGATGCCTTTTAAAAGCAGGAAGGAAAGGATCCAGAGTACAAGAGGAAGGCCTGACCTCAGATAGAAGCACTGGATGGTCCATTCGTCATAAGAGGATGGGGGCAGAGTTAAAGGGTCTGAATACAGGAGGCTGGTATTTTTGATGGGATGATACTTCAGTTCAGTTCAGTCGCTCAGTCATGTCCGACTCTTTGCGACCCCATGAATCGTATCACACCAGGCCTCCCTGTGCATCACCAACTCCCGGAGTTCACTCAGACTCGCATCCATCGAGTCACTGATGCCATCCAGCCATCTCATCCTCGGCTGTCCCCTTCTCCTCCTGCCCCCAATCCTTCCCAGCATCAGAGTCTTTTCCAATGAGTCCACTCTTCGCATGAGGTGGCCAAAGTACTGGAGGTTCAGCTTTAGCATCATTCCTTCCAAAGAAATCCCAGGGTTGATCTCCTTCAGAATGGACTGGTTGCATCTCCTTGCAGTCCAAGGGACTCTCAAGAGTCTTCTCCAACACCACAGTTCAAAAGCATCGATTTTTCGGTGCTCAGCTTTCTTCACAGTCCAACTCTCACATCCATACATGACCANGCATGAGGTGGCCAAAGTACTGGAGTTTCAGCTTCAGCATCATTCCTTCCAAAGAATTCCCAGGGCTGATCTCCTTCAGGATGGACTGGTTGGATCTCCTTGCAGTCCAAGGGACTCTCAAGAGTCTTCTCCAACACCACAGTTCAAAAGCATCAATTCTTTGGCACTCAGCTTTCTTCACAGTCCAACTCTCACATCCATACATGACTACTGGAAAAACCATAGCCTTGACTAAACAGACCTTTGTTGGCAAAGTAATGTCTCTGCTTTTGAATATGCTATCTAGGTTGGTCATAACTTTTCTTCCAAGGAGTAAGCGTCTTTTAATTTCATGGCTGCAATCACCATCTGCAGTGATTTTGGAGCCCCCCAAAATAAAGTCTGACACTGTTTCCACTGTTTCTCCATCTATTTCCTATGAAGTGATGAGACCAGATGCCATGATCTTCGTTTTCTGAATGTTGAGCTATAAGCCAACTTTTTCACTCTCCACTTTCACTTTCATCAAGAGGCTTTTTAGTTCCTCTTCACTTTCTGCCATAAGGGTGGTGTCATCTGCATATCTGAGGTTATTGGTATGTTAGGAAATACATAAAACAGAGCCTATAATTTAATAATAATTTACTTTAGTTAAAATTAATTTAATAATTTACTTCGGGGCTTCCCTGATAACTCAATTGGTAAAGAATCTGCCTGCAATTCAGGAGACCCTGGTTAAATTCCTGGGTTGGGAAGATCCACTGGAGAAGGGAGAGGCTACCCACTCCAGTGTTCTTGGGCTTCCCTTGTGGCTCAGCTGGTAAAGAATCCACCTGCAATGCAGGAGTCCTGGGTTTGATCCCTGGGTTTGGAAGATCCCCTGAAGAAGTGAAAGGCTACCCACTCCAGTATTCTCAAAGAATTGAACAGGACTGAGTGACGTTCATTTTACTTTGGTAACTCATTTCTCATACTCACATTTCTACTTGGGCTTCTTAAATTTTAGTTTCTAAAGGTGATCTGATGAAAATCTATGACAGTTTTGGAATATAAAATATGATATTGAAAGAACAAAGCAAAATTATACCTCTAATCAATTACATACAAAACAGTTGAAATAATAATATTTGAGCTTACCTGAAAGTTCACTTTGTGGTTTGAGGGCCTGATGTAAATGGAATTTCCAAAACTGATATTTGAATTTTGTATATAAAGTAATTATAAAGCAATCTAAGTAGCAATCTAGAGAGCTTTAAAAACATAAAAACATAAGCAAAGGTAGAAGACATATTGTGGGATTTTTTTTTAATCCTTGAAAAATATAGAACTACTGTAGATGAATCTTAATTTGAGGATTGAAAATCTTGACACATTCTGTGCCCTTAGTGAAGATCTTTGATTATTCATGGAAGTCTTAAACCTACTTTTTCTTAAATATTAATCTAATGGCTCAAAGTGTCTCTGGAAATTCACTAAACATTATAAATTTGAAAAAATGTACAGGACTTTTGTCAACCTGAAACAGAAATGAAGATCAATAATCATTAGTTCCCTCCTCCTCCCCACCTTCCAGGTTGGTGCTTCATTTGCTGACCCTAACAACCCGTGTATCTCTTACTCCTGCCACATCACTGGTTTCACTGCCGTGGTTCAAGATTGCCCGAAGCAGACCTGGTGTGCAGAAGTAAGTCATCTTCCTAAGTAATAATCAACAAGATTCACTTCTTACGATAAATATAAATACAACTAGTCTTATTCCTTATTTGTAAAAGTTTTTGCCTAGCAATAGATATAAATCTCTAACAGATTTCATTCCAGTTACGTCATCTACCTTTTGTTGCCAAGTATACTTTTCATATCAAATATGTATTTGCAGGCTCTATAAAACTTAATCTAGTGCTATTCTAGAAGTAAGTTACTGTAGAAAGAGTGTTGCTATATTTTAAACAACAACAAAAAGCTAGCATTTTTCAAGGTCATGGCTTCAGGTTAATAATTTTCTATAAAAGAACACATTTTAAAATAGAATCACATAAATATGTACAGTTCAGATTGCTCTTTGTGTCACAGTTTTTATCCCCTGAAAATAAGATAAAGCTTTTGCATTAATGAATGCTTAAGCTTAAATTATTAAGGAAGTTTTAAATTTCACTAATTTTTTTTCCTGAATATAGAATTGATAACATAAAGTTTTATTTTAGACCACTAACTTTGGATTTCAACATTTACTGAGTTTTTACTTCAGACAGTGATAAATTTGAGAGTATAATAATGTAAGGTACACATCTTGCTTATGAGAAACTTAACTGTTGAGTCATAATGTCATTATTAAAGTATAGTTTTCAATTAAGGGAGGAGTATTCTTTTATTCTTGGGCATTTTATTTTAAACAGGAATTTAGTTTAAGTGTTTTTCCATTTCTACCCACTGTTGAAAAGTTTGGTGTTAATAATCTTACTTTTATTACTATGCTTTCCTCTCTGTGCTGATTGGATCTGAGATCTGCATGTTTATCTGTTCCCTTCCTTTCTTTGTAATGTTATTTCAATAAATTAACAAATGCTATATTATTTATAGAAAAATACAGAATTTTTTCATTCATTTTCTTTTTCTCTGACTCCTATAGGAAGACAGAGTCTATGATTCAACGAAATGTTGTTATACATGTAAGTAAAATTAAATCACACATATGAGAGAAATGTAAACTGTTAACAAAAATTTAATGTTTCTTTAAAACAAAATGACAGATCATTAATACAAAGTCTCCTGTGTTTTTAACACAATCAGTAATCTAACCCATATGCATACCGATGATTAATGTAATTCATTATATTTTCTAACCCATGTTGGTTGCAACACTCTTCCAAGTAAAAACCAGTGATGTTTACAAAGGTGAAAATTTAATTTTCATGGAAACAGTTTTGTTTGCTCTCCTAAACTTGGCAAATTATGTTGTAAATTGTTGTATTCAATCATATGGATGATCAGCAATGAGAAAATAGATGAGTGAAACAACAATACCCCTATTTTTCCTTCTCCCCCCTTTCCTCCTTCCTCTTACCTTCTTCCCTTTCTTTTTCTTCTTTTCCTTCCCCTTCTCCTATGATAGCAATAATATAATAATAATAACATTTATTGAGTATTACCCTGGTACCTTGTGCTGGGTGCAGAGATAGTCCCTCCATATCATTGTGAAATATTTGTTATTATTCTCTACTTTATGATTAGGAAAATTGAGACTTAGCAATTGTTAATGTTAAACCTCATTTCTGACTCTGTTTTCCATTTTCTTTTAGGTAAACCTAATTGCAGATCTTCATCCGTGAATGTGACTGTTAACTACAATGGTTGCAAGAAAAAAGTTGAGATGGCAAGATGCACAGGGGAATGCAAGAAAACCATCAAGTAAGTTTCTCTTTGTATACTGTATGTTAAGTCTGTAACATTGTGGAGAAAATTAAGCTTTGAAAACATTACATGGACAAATATTTACATGAGATCTAATTATCAGGACCTGATTCAAATAAAATATTAATATCTACACGATAAAATAAACATTGTAAATAGTAATTAAGCATTTTGAAGTTGTTTTCTATATAAGTCAGACATAATATGTTTATGGCAAATGTATTTATTTTCATAAGGTGATTACACACAGATGTCAAGCAAATACTCTTGCTTTAAAGTGTTTTTAAAAATGTCACTTGCATTTTAAACATAACATATATTACATGTTTTTCCTTTTGTATACTTTCACATGTAGATTAATATATGAAGAATAATAATTTGGTATTAAGTTGTATATTTTTAAAATGTTCTATTTATATTTTGTACCATATTGCTCTAACTATGAGATTGCAATCTTCACTTTTTTGGTCTTATATACCAATTACTATGAATCCATAGCAGAAATATACAATAAAGGCAACGAATAAATTGGTTGGAAGACTTGCTAAATCGCTTAGACAATTGGAATCTGAGCACTGATGTCAATTTATTTCAGAAAGCATTCTGAAAATATTTATTACTGAACTTTTTTTTTCTTTTAGGTATGACTATGATATCTTTCAGTTGAAAAATTCATGCCTTTGCTGCCAAGAAGAAAACTATGAGTATAGGGAAATTGATCTTGATTGTCCTGACGGTGGTACAATACCTTATAGGTACAGGCATATCATTACATGTTCCTGTTTAGACATATGCCAACAGTCTATGACTTCAACAGTCAGTTAATAATAAATGGCCTTACCTTTCCTGTTGTAAAAGACCAGGTATTTATTTTATAAGTGAACAAAAATAATGACTAAATTGTGAAAATAACTAAACATTTACATATTGCTCAAAAAGTGAGTTGTCATTATGAGGTCTTTTATTCTTTGATTGACTGGATCTAAAAAATAAACACAACTTTTCAAGCAATAGTGAATGTGTGTATTTATTTGGTAGCAATAAGAATTCTGGAAGTCAAGGAGAAACTCAGTCATGTCATGGCTCTCCAGTATATTCGTCTTCTACTCTTCATCTAGATGAGGCTGTTATCCTGTTTTGTTCCATCACTTTATGGTTAAACTTATGAAAATGTGAATTTTGTTCATCACCCCTTTCATCTATGACACCTCCCTCTGCTTAGGATACTGGTGACCTTCTTATGATTTTTTTTCCGTAGGTTCTGATATCATTTTCACTCTTCCATTCTTGAAACATTTTTCTTGCAGTTTTTATGACATAATTTTTAATTAGCGTTCTTATATTCTGTGGACACTTTCACTTTTGCCAGTCTTTTAAATCTCAGTCCTCCAAAGTTGCATCCTCTTCCTCTTTTCATTTTACTGAGGCTCCTTGGAAGATTTCGTCAACATAGGTAGATGTGTTTATACAGTGAATATTTCCAATCTGTGCCTCCAGCCCTAAACTCTTCTTTGAATTACATCAATAGAATTGCATTGATAAAACTGAATTACATCTCTAACTGGACATTCTGTGCATGGAAGCTAAGTTGCTTCAGTCGTGTCTAACTCTTTGTGACCCTGTGGACTGTAGCCCACCAAGCTCTGCTGCCCATGGCAAGAATACTAGAGTGGGCCACCATGCCCTCCTCCAGGGGATCTTCCCCACTCAAGGATTGAACCTGCATCTCTTACATCTCTGGCATTGGCAGGCAGGTTCTTTACCACTAGTGCCACCTGGGAGAAGCCAGGTACCACAAATTCAGTAAGCCAAAACTAAATTAAATATCACTCCCCTTAAACCCACATTACTCCTTGCATTTTGCATACCTTGAGGTAGTTAGCTAGCAGTTGAGGTTCAATAATATCATGACTGTCATCTTCAGTACATTCTTTGCTGCTTCACTCACATATCTTCTCATATGTATATTTCCAAATGTGCCTTATATAACATTGTTTACATATGTAAAACATACACAGTTACTAACAATGTATATTAGTACATTAGTACCTTTCCAAATCCATTTTATCATAATCTACTTCTGTACTACTCACTTTTTTATATGACTTGGACTGTTGGTAAATTTAACCATCATCAAACACTGTGTGTTCAATGATGGTGGAAGAATTGATATGTTAGGATCTTGGTAACTGCTAAAAAAAGGTGAATAATATCTAAATCCAGGTGGATACTACATATACTTTAAAATTTGGTCCCAAGGCCTTTGACTTTCCTCCATGTCTTGTCACTGTTTCCAGCTTTTTCTTCCTCTCAGTCTATAGCAGAATTGTCAGTTGACAAAATTTTTGGTATATGAGCCCTTCAAAATCCAAATGGGTGGCATCATAAGTTTTTCAATACCTTTTACATCAAGGAATGGTAAACACAGAGTCAACCATACACTTACATCTCAGCCTTTTGCTGCATGACAGTAACACTATTCTCCCATGGTAGTCAGAATTGGTCATCCCAGACAATATGATGATGGAGACAGAATTTTCCACCTAGAAAGGCTGTTCAAAGTCACAAAAGACCCAAAATGGCTATAAAGGCCTTTGAGCAAAGGGGAGAGAATGTAATATAAATGTTGATTTCTGATTCATGTAATATATCACACTGTGCAGTCAACATATTAGCTTCACAGGTTAGTATCCCTAAACTGGTGTTAGTGAGGAGCTCCCAAAATCCAGATTTTAGGTTTAACATCTATGAAGAATAAGACAATTCCACTGAAGCTGTACGCACCCATTGTCTTTTGCTTTTCATTTTGGAAAAAAATTTTTCAGTTGAAAGGAGCTCTGTACACTGGTTCATGGTAATAAATAAAATATTCAATAAGCCATGGATAAAAGTACTTCCTAAGACATGTTAAGCACAAAAGGAAAATTCAAATCAATAATTGGTTATATTGGAGAAAACAAGTATTGATCTCCCCCCCCCACCCCATCAGAAAAGGATCAAAGTTGTCCACCTGTTACCCAGAGGCTGGCTGGTAGATTAGAAAGCAGATACTGAGTTGGAATAGATATCTATATCGATTCCAGACCAATATTTGGAAACAAATTTCTGGGATCCACCCATTTTGTTTCATTGATTATAGAAATACCTAGAAGAGCAGCTTCAATTCCAGTTGCCATCAAATTACACTTACTGTGAAGGATATTGTGAGGCACTGTCCAGAGTTCCCTTCAAAAATAAGATTCATTTTCCCAACTTTCTAGAGTGCTGACAGAAGATTTCTTATGGCTGTTTGCCTCCTTCAGGGATTGCCTCAGTTAAGGAAAGCCATGCCTTTCAATGTCATGGCCCTTTTCTGGAAAAAAAGTGAAGCGTCCAATAACTGAGGGATGGTAGAAAGGTTTGGCCCTCTTATCACAATTTGGATCTTAACAATGCCCTGAAAGGTTGACCAAGGCTTTCACTGGAGACACATAATGGCTTGATTTCTCCCCCTATCCAGCCTTGATTCCTTCCTTCTCTTCCACAATTTTGGATTCCAAGAGCTTCCCTAATATGTTTGTTAATATCTGCCTCAGAGTCTGACCCTAGGGAATTCAGTCTTCATTTCTTATAGAAATTCAGAATCATCCTCTAGGGTCAGTCAACTGTTTGTAACATTCCAGCTTGAGAAACGAATAGGGGAAGAATGCAGAAATAAGACTATATCTCTCATTTTGATGGTGGCTTTGAGTTAAATGTATGAGACCTCCAGCACTGTCTCGATATCTCATTTTCTCTCCCCATCTTTCCCTTATATAATTGAAAAATATTTTTGTATGCCAACAAGACCATTTTAATGGCTTTAAAAGACAAATGGTGCTATTATAAAATTAATGAGAGGAAAGTTGAACATTGACAGTCAAAATCTAGAATTATAATTTTGTCGGAATGCCTTTAAAACTTAATCAATATTCCTGACTATTCTAATATTTCTCTCCCAATGTGTAATTCGTGCCACAATACTGGTCACTATCCTCATCTTGTTTGCCTTTGTATGCTTCATAATCCTACATATAGTTTAGTAAAATATCACTTTATTGAGGGATGATTGGTATATAAAGAGCTGTACATGGAATTGAGTAAGATGGTGGTATATGAGGCTCCTAACTTCTGTCTTCCATTTGGATATACTAAATGAACAACTATACATGAGGCAACTCCTTTTGAAAGAAATTCCAAAATTAGTTGAGTGATTCCTACACACTGGGTCAACAAGAAAATATTCACAGTGAAATGAACAGTAAACCCTGAGACAATCTTTTTCTTGCCTGGCAACTCTTTCCTTCTCCTCCAAAGTTCTTTCTCTGTATTTCTGTTTGGTATTTGTGCACAGAGAGCCAATATCCTTTGGCAACATGTTCAAGAGTTAGAGGACTGGGGGAAAGAGAGGCTCCATACTTAAAGAGTCAGTTGCTCAATTGTATATAGCCCACCAGGCTCCTCTCTCCATGAAATTCTCCAAGCAAGAATATTAGAGTGGATAACCATTCCCTTCTCCAGGGCATCTTCTTGATCCAAGGATTGAATCCAGGTCTCCTGCATTGCAGGTACACTATTTACCATCTGATCCACCAATAATATCTCATGTCTCCAGGACCCAGGGCAAGAGCAGTAATTTGAAAGGAGTCAGCATCAGACTTACCTGTTTTTCTGGAGAGTCTCTGGAGAGTCAGGAAGCAATTGGAACTCACTCTGAAGACAGAGCCAAAGGCAGCAGCAATTTTGTGCAGCTTGTTGTACCAAATGAACACTGGTGCTGTCAAACTCCATTTTATAATCCATTCTCTAGCTTATTAGCCTCAGAACAGGATGAAGATATCTCTGATCAAACAATTCACTAGGTTGGTACATAGCCCCATCCACTAGAAGGCAGACTGTCTTAAGATCCCCTGAGGCTTCAGCCACCCTGGACGTTGCCCAGCTCACCAGAGGGCCTAAGACCTGTATCATACATGGGCCTGTTACTGCTGCTGCTAAGTCACTTCAGTCGTGTCCGACTCTGTGCGACCCCATGGATGGCAGCCCACCAGGCTTCCCCCTCCTTGGGATTCTCCTGGCAAGAACACTTGAGTGGGTTGCCATTTCCTTCTCCATACATGGGCCTAGGTCCCATGTTATCATTGTGCATGCACTATACCAGACACTGCCCCCAGGCCTTGCATTCAGAGATCCTGGGACCCAGTTCCACTCACCAGTGGGCAGCCATAAGCCCCAGAACTAATGGCCCTGCCCACCAGCTAGCCCGCTCTAACCTCAGGACCAGCCTCATCCATTAGTGGGCAGACACAAGTCACAGGACAACCACAGACCTGAAGCCTGTGGACCCAGCCTGCCTAACAGGACAGCACTTACCCTGGACTGGCTGGGCCCTTCCCCATCCATTAGGAGGACAACACAAGCTTCAGGACACCCTAGACCTTGCAGTTAGCTGTGTCAGGAATCAGCCCCATCCATCAGCTGCTTGACATAACCTTAGGACTCATGGGTCCTGTGGTCAGACCCCAGGACATGGCTTTGCCAGCCGGTAGGCTGGCACTAACTTCAGGACCAGATTTACAAACCAGTGGGCAGGTGTCAGCCCCGTGGTCTCCAGGTCCATAACCCTGCCCACCAGTGAGCCAGCACTAGGCCCTGGGTACCTCAGAGCACTGTACTCAGCTGCATCATGACCCACCCTCATCGTACAATGGCTGACAGCCTCCACACGAAGCAGAATATGGCAACCTCAGATTTACAAACCAGTGGGCAGGTGTCAGCCCCGTGGTCTCCAGGTCCATAACCCTGCCCACCAGTGAGCCAGCACTAGGCCCTGGGTACCTCAGAGCACTGTACTCAGCTGCATCATGACCCACCCTCATCGTACAATGGCTGACAGCCTCCACACAAAGCAGAATATGGCAACCAACTAGTCCAGGGGCCAACGAAGCTTACCAATGAAGCTTACCAATGAAGCTTACCAATGAAGCTGACTACTCTTGCCAGAGTAATCAGCCTGCCACAAAAGAAGAATTAATGCAGCCCATGTAAGAGGAAACCCTAGACCACATAGCTTTAGTGTTCAGAGGGGAATGTACTGCTCGGATTCATAGAATATCTCCTACCAAATACATAGAAATAAAAACAATTAAGTTTGGCAAAATGAGGTAATCAGGGAACATATTCCAAGGAAAAAACAAGATAAAACCTCAGAAGAAGAATGAAGTAAAGTGGAAAACAGCGATCTATCCAAGAACTCCTTATTGCCAAATTCAGAGTTAACTAGAAGAAAGTAGGGAAAGCAACTATACCATTCAGGTATGACCTAAACAAAATCCCTTACAATTATACAGTAGAAATGACAAATAGATTCAAGGGATTAGATCTGACAGACAGAGTGCCTGAAGAACTATGAACGGAGGTTTGTGACATTGAACAGGAGGCAGTGATCAAAATCATCTCCATGAAAAAGAAATGCAAAAAGGCAAAATGGTTTTCTGAGGAGGCCTTGCAAATCACTGAGAAAAGAAGTGAAAGGCAAAGGAGAAAAGGAAAGATATACCAATTTGAATGCAGAGTTCCAACGAATGGCAAGGAGAAATAAGAGAGACTTCCTCAGTGATCAATGCAAAGAAATAGAGGAAAATAATAGAACGGGAAATGCTGGAGATTGCTTCAAGAAAATTAGAGATACCAAGGGAACATTCATGCCAAGATGGGCTCAATAAAAGACAGAAATGGTATGGACCTAACAGAAGCAAAAGAGATTAAGAAGAGATGGCAAGAATACACAGAAGAACTGTACAGAAAAGATCTTCATGACCTAGATAACCATGATGGTGTGATCACTTACCTAGACCAGACATCCGGGAATGTGAAGTCAAGTGGACCTTAGGAAGAATCACTATGAACAAAGCTAGTGGAAGAGATGGAATGCCAGTTGGGCTATTTCAAATCCTAAAAGATGATGCTGTGATAGTGCTGCTCTCAATATGCCAACCAAATTTGAAAACGTGGCAGTGGCCACAGAACTGGAAAAGGTCAGTTTTCATTCTAATACCAAAGAAAGACAATG
>SJYX01018171.1:68385-79932 GCA_006410675.1 Oreotragus oreotragus | reverse complement strand
TGATGCTAAAGCTGAAACTCCAATACTTTGGCCACCTCATGAGATGAGTTGACTCATTGGAAAAGACTCTGATGCTGGGAGGGATTGGGGGCAGGAGGAGAGGGGAAGACAGAGGATGAGATGGCTGGATGGCATCACGGACTCGATGGTCGTGAGTCTGAGTGAACTCCGGGAGATGGTGATGAACAGGGAGGCCTGGCATGCTGCGATTCATGGGGTCGCAGAGAGTCGGACACGACTGAGCGACTGAACTGAACTGAACACCATCTCGGATTCAGTCCGAGGTGGTGTTAGTGGTAAAGAACCAACGTCCCAATGCAGAAGACAAGAGGCACAGGTTCAGTCCTTGGGTTGAGACAATCCCCTGGAGGAGGGCATGGCAGTGCACCCCAGTGTTCTTGCCTGGAGAATTCCACAGACAGAGGAGACTGTCAGGCTATAGTTCATAGGGTTGCAAAGAGTCAGACACGACTAAAGTAACTTAACATGCACACGCACGTCAAGTATTATAGTAATCCACCTTGCAATGCCCTTTATTTTTTCAAGGTTTAATACCAAGTGAATTTGGTCTGTTAAATGTAGAAGTCGTGAGAATGTTCACCCCTTCATTAATTAGGTTATATGTAATACATTTTTATCCTTGAAGGCTTTGTTTTAATTTGCATTGGGCCTTATTAACTATTTTAACTAGAAGTCCATAAGGACTCACTTATCAAGCTACTTTATAAGTGAAAACTTCAGTTTTCATTTGTTATTCACTGTGTTGGAGCATTTATATCCAATATGGGATATTTTAGGGCAGTGGGTACTATGACTATGGAAAATTTAGGCAAGGCTACAGTTGAAGTGAGACATACCTATTTTAAAAATTTTACATTTAGATACCTTTTACAAGCATATTGTTTAAATTTAGTGTGATCTTCAGGTATAACTAAAATTTGAGCACTGGTATTGATTAAGTCTGTGAACCTCTGTCAGTGCATTTAGCAATTGCTAAAGTTAATAATTTATGAGTTTGAGTAAGCTCCAGGAGTTGGTGATGGACAGGGAAGACTGGCCTGCTGCACTCCATGGGTTTGCAAAGAGTGGGACATGACTGAGTGACTGAACTGAACTGAACTGATCCAATCCAGGAAAGAGTTCAGGATAATTATTGTAAATATGATCAAACTACTTGAGGGAAAAATAGATGCATAGGATAAGAAAGAATGTTTTAAAGACAGGTTAAGAAAATAGGAAGAAAAACAAAACAGGGATAAGGAATACTGTATCTAAAATAAACTAGAAGGAATCAAACTGTAATAAATAATAGTTAAGGTATTAAATCATCCACACACAGAGCTAGTAGGAAGTTTAAAAGACAAAATTAGTAAAATTATTTATATTCACAGTAAGCAGTTAAGAGAGATACAAAATAAATGGATGTAAAATATGATGTCGAAAGCATTAATTGTGAGGAGAGAACAAATGAAGTATTTTTAAATGCATTTAAAATTGAAAGATCAACTAAAACAATCAAGTATATAATATATATCTTTAAAATATATAAATATTTATACATTTAAACTTTATGGTATCCACAAATCAGAAATCTGTAATACACACACACAAAGAAAAAAGATTCCAAGCATAACACTAAAGATAGTCATTAAATCACAAGAGAAAAGAATCATAGAAGATAAAAGGAACAAAAGAAAAGAGCTCCAAAATAAAAATAAAAAAACCTATCCCCAAACAACTTACAAAATGTTGATCAAAATATACATGTCAATAACAACTTTAAATTCAAATGAACAAAATGTTCAAAAAAAATATAGAGAGTGGCTGAATGGATACAAAAAGGAGATCCGTATATCGCTGTCTACAAGAGACTCCTTCATATCTAAAGACACAATGAGGGGATGGAAAAAGGTGGTTCATGCAAATGAAAATCAAAAGAAAGTCAGATTAGCAATACTCACATTAGACAAAATAGAGTTTGAAAAAAAGACTGATGCTATAAGAAACAAAGAAGGATGTTATATAATGACTAGTCTGTAAAAAGGATATACCAATTATAAATGTATATGTATGCAGCATCAGTTCAGTTCAGTTGCTCAGTTGTGTCCAACTCTTTGTGACCCCATGAATTGCAGCACGCCAGGCCTCCCTGTCCATCATCAATTCCCGGAGTTTACCCAAACTCATGTGCATCAAGTCTGTGATGCCACACAGCCATCTCATCCTCTGTCATCCCCTTCTCCTCCTACCTCCAATCCCTCGTAGCATCAGGGTCTTTTCCAATGAGTCAACTCTTCGCATGAGGTGACCAAAGTATTGGAGTTTCAGCCTCAGCATCAGTCCTTCCAATGAACACCCAGGACTGGTCTCCTTTAGGATGGACTGGTTGGATCTCCTTGCAGTCCAAGGGACTCGCAGGAGTCTTCTCCAACACCACAGTTCAAAAGCATCAATTCTTTGGCACTCAGCTTTTTTCACAGTCCAACTCTCACATCCATACCTGACACTGGAAAAGACCTAGCCTTGACTAGATGGACCTTTGTTGGTAAAGTAATATCTCTGCTTTTTAATATGCTATCTAGGTTGGTCATAACTTTCCTTCCAAGGAGTAAGCGTCTTTTAACTTCATGGCTGCAATCACCATCTGCAGTGATTTGGAGCCCAGAAAAATAAAGTCTGACACTGTTTCCACTGTTTCTCCACCTATTTCCCATGAAGTGATGGGACCAGAAGCCATGATATTCATTTTCTGAATGCTGAGCTTTAAGCCAACTTTTTCACTCTCCTCTTTCACTTTCATCAAGAGGTTGTTTAGTTCCTCTTCACTTTCTGTCGTAAGGGTGGTATCATCTGCATATCTGAGGTTATTGATATTTCTCCCAGCAATCTTGATTCCTGTATAGGCACACTTAAATACACAAAGCAAATTTTAACAGAATAAAAGGAGAAATTGACAGTAATGCAATAGAATAGGAGACTTTAACACTCCAGTTATATAAATGGACAGATTATATAAATGGACAGTTATATAAATGGACAGATTATCTAGGCATAAAATCAATAAGGAAAGATTGACTTTAAATGACACATTAGAACAGGGGAACTCAATAGATACCATAAAACATTTCATCCCAAAGCAGCAGAATTTACATTATTTTAAAGTGTACATGGAACATTCTCCAGGATACATCACATGTTAGATCACAGTACAAGTCTTAGTCAATTTAAGAAAATCGAAATCATATCAAGCATCTTTTCTGACCACAACATCAGGAGACTAGAAATCTAGACAAGAAGAGAAAAACTGCAAAAAATATAAACAGGTGGAGGCTAAACAATATGCTACTAAACAATAGATCACTGAAGAAATCAAAGACAAAAATTAAAAAATAACTGGAGACAAAAAAGAAAACACAACTTAAAATCTATGGGATATGTAAAAGCAGTTCTAAGAGGGAATTTTATAGCAACACACGTTTACTTCAGGAAATAAGGAAACTCTCAAACAGCCTAGACATATACCTAAAGAATAGAAAAAGAACAAACAAACCCAAAGTTAGTAGAAGAAAATAAATCATAATAATCAGAACAGAAATAAATGAAACAGAGAATTAAAAAACAACAGAAATGATCAATGAACCAAAGAGCCTGTTGTTTGACATAAATAAATACAATTTAAAAGCATTTAGCCAGACTCATCAAGCAAAAAAGGGGTGGCCCAAATCAATAAAATCAGAAATGAAAAAGGAGTTGTTTCAACTGACACCACAGAAATACAAATGATCATAAGATATTACTGGGAGAGATGGAGCAGTCCCAAGATGGTGGAGGAACAAGATGGGGAGACCACTTTCTCTTCCACAAATATATCAGAAAATCATCTGCATACAGAGCAACTTCCACAAAACAACTTCTGAATGCTGGTGAAAGACCCCAGTTACCCAGAAAGGTAAACCAATTTCTTTGAAATGAGGTAGGACAAAATATAAAGATGAAAAGAGAGTAAAAGCATTTAGGGACCAGAGACCCATCCTAGGGAGGGAGTCGTGAAGGAAGAGAAGTTTCCACAAATTAGGAAACCCTCTCAGGAATGGGGTCAGTGAAGAGATTTGGAATTTCAGATGGCAGCACAACCCTCCCCCCGCCAAAAAAAAAAAAAACCCCACAGAATTCCTGCTGAATTACCTGCACAAAAGTGGCTCACCTGCTCATGTCAGCCTGCAGCAAGTAGGGACTGGGTGTGGAGGTGCCAGCTGCATCATCGGTCCTTATGGTAAGTAGAGGGGTTGAATGCCCTGAGGACATTCTGAGGGGACTAATGTGACAAAAAAAAAAAAAAAAAAAAAAAACCCACAGAATTCCTGCTGAATTACCTGCACAAAAGTGGCTCACCTGCTCATGTCAGCCTGCAGCAAGTAGGGACTGGGTGTGGAGGTGCGAGCTGCATCATCGGTCCTTATGGTAAGTAGAGGGGTTGAATGCCCTGAGGACATTCTGAGGGGACTAATGTGACAAAGCAACTCAAACCATGGGAATGGCAGAGAGACAAAAACAAAGGCCCTTTCCACTGGAATGCTCTAACACGGCACTGTGACCCCTGGTGCACTCACAGACAACGGATTGCACCCTAGGGAATACCAAAGGTGAGCAAGCTGGCAACTGTTTAAGGCTTTCCCCTGGGGGGAAGAGAAGCATGTATGCAACAACCAGAGTTGGAATGCAAGGGGCCATTGTAATCTCCATCCCAGAGACCTCATCTCCCGCCAAGCTGTGAACAGGCTGCCAGTCACTAACCACATCTTTCTGGGATCCTGAATGGTTCATATCTGCCAGGAGTTTCACAGCCTGAGACTAGCTTTCCAGGAGATCCATGGTCCGCTTGGGACTGTACACTCATGGCGCACCCATGAGCCTGAGTGGCTTGGAACTGGGTACTGCAGGAGACACACGACTCACCTGGGACTGTGCACCTGCAGTGCACCTGGGAGCCTTAGTGGCTTGGACCTGGGAAGTACAGGAGACATGACTCTCCTGGGACTATTCTCTCATGAAGTGCCCAGGTGTCTGAGCAGCTTGGACCTGGGAAGTGTATACCACCTTGGGCTGTGGCAACCCCTATGTGGTCCATCCACTGTGAGCGCTACCCACACATGCCAGTGGTGTTTGTTTGCAGCATCCCTCCCCCTCCAGAGCACAACTGAGAAAGCAAGCCTGAACAAGGGGGCAAGCCCCTTTTGCCCCCTCTTGTCAGGGCAGAGATAGACACTGAAGAGACTTGGAAGCAGAGGAGGCGAACCCAAACAAAGAAAAGAAGGGGGAAACTGACCCAGAAGTGGCAGGTACAACAGATTAAAATCCTGCAGTTAAGCTGAGACTATGCATCTGAGAGGCAACTGTAGACTTTGAGAACAAGTACAAGCCAAAACAAAGGATTATCTGACACTGAACTGACACACACACACACACACACACATATATATATATATTTTTTAATTTTTGTGTTCAATTATTTTTTATACTGTACCTTTGAGAGTATAATCTCTATTCCATTTTGAAAAAATGTTTGCTTCTAGACAATTGTTATTAATTTTGTAACTGTAAGAGTTTAATTTTTAGCATCCATTTTCACTTAGGAATTTGATTACTGGCTTGAATTATTTCCTGTTTGAATCTCCCTTTTCTCCTCCTGGTCACCTCTAACTCCCTTCTCCCTCTTTTCTTCTCTATATAACTCTGTGAATCACTTTGGCTGTTCCTGGCTGTGGAGAGTTGTTTCACCATTAACCTAGGGGTTTTGTCTTTAGTGTTGTGTGGACAGAGAAGTCTTGACTCCATTGTAAGAGGGAGACTGAAACCCAGAGACAGAAGGCACAACTCCAGAACTTGGGACCATCATTGAACTCCTGGCCCCAGGGAACAATAATAGATGAGAGCCCACCCAAAAGCCTCCATACCTACCCTGAGACCAAGCTCTACTCAAGAGCCCGCAAGATCCAGTGCAAGACACCCCACACTAATCCTTCAGCAAAATAGGAACACAACCCTGAACATTAAAAGACGGGCTGTCCAAAGCCATACCAAACCCATAGTCACCACAAAACTCACTATGGACACTGCATTGCCCTCCAGAGAGACAAGATCCAGCTCCATCTGCCAGAACACAGACACAAGTTCCTCCAACTAGGAAAACATCACAAGCCACTGGTCCAACCCCACCCACAGGGAGCAGACACCACAATTAAGAGGAACTACGATCCTCCATCCTACAGCAAGGAGACCCCAAATACAGCAAACTGAACAAAATGAAAAGGTAGAGAAATATTCAGCAGGTGAAAGAACATGATAAAACCCCACAAAACCAAACAAAAGAGGAGGAGACAAGGAGTCTACCTGAAAAAGAATTCAGAATAATAGTAGTAAAGATGATCCAAAATTTATTTCGAAAACAAAATGGAGTTACAGATAAGTAGACCAGATGCATGGGTTGAGAAGATGCAAGAAATGTTTAAGAAGGAACTAGAAGAAATAAAGAATAGTCAATCAGTAATGAACAATGCAATAGTTGAGATTAAAGACACTCTGTGGGGAAATCAACAGTAGAATAACTGAGGCTGAAGAAAGGATAAGTGAGTAGAATACACAATGGTTGGAATAAATGAAAATGAAAGTGAAAGTGAAAGTCACTTTGTCATGTCCAACTCTTTTGCCACCCCATGTACTATACAGTCCATGGAATTCTCTAGGCCAGAATACTGGAGTGGGTAGACTTTCCCTTCTCCAAGGGATCTTCCCAACTGAGGGCCTGAACTCAGGTCTCCCACATTGCAGGTGGATTATTTACCAAATTTCTTTATTTACCTAAAGAAACAAAAGATCTGTAAACAGAAAACTATAAAACACTGATGAAACAAATCAAAGATGACACAAATAGATGGAGAAATATATGATGTTCTTGGATTGGAAGAATCCATATAGTGAAAATGAATAAACTACCCCAAACAATCTATAGATTCAATTCAAGCCCTATCAAACTACCAAGCATATTTTTCACAGCACTAGAACAAATAATTTCACAATTTGTATGGAAACACAAAAGACCCCAAGTAACCAAAGCAATCTTGAGAAAGAAGAATGGAACCATCCTTTCTGACTTCAGATCATACTACAAAGCTACAGTCATCAGGAGAGTATAGACTCATACAAAGATAGAAATATAGATTAGTGGAACAAAATAGAAAGTCTAGAGATAAATCAATCCATTTACTTATGGACAACTTATCTTTGACAAAGGGGGCAAAAATATACAATGGGGAAAAGACAGTCTCTTCAAAAAATGGTGCTGGGAAACTTGTCAACTGTGTGTTAAATAATGAAACTAAGAACACTTTCTAACACCATACTCAGAAATAAACTCAAAATGGATTAAAGACCTAAATATAAGGCCAGAAGCTATAAAACCCTTAGAGGAAAACATAGGCAGAAAACTCTCCTGTATAAATTACAGCAAGATCCTCTGACCCACTTCCTAGAATAATGGAAATAAAAACAAAAATAAACAAATGGAACCTAATTAAATTTAAAAGGTTTTGCACAATAAAGGAAACAATAAGTGAAAGTGAAAGTCACTCAGTCATGTCCGACTCTTTGTGACCCCATGGACTGTATAGTCCATGGAATCCTGCAGGCCAGAATACTGGAGTGGGTAGGCATTCCCTTCTCCAGGGGATCTTCCCAACCCAGGGATCAAATCCAGGTCTCCCGCATTGCGGGTGGATTCTTTACCAGCTGAGCCACAAGGTGAAAAAATAGCCCTCAGAATGGGAGAAAATAAGAGCAAACAAAGAACTGACAAAGCATTAATCTCCAAAATATACAAGCAGCTCAATATCAGAAAAATGAAAAAGCCAATGAAAAAGTGGGCAAAAGACCTAAGGAGACATTTCTTAAAGAAGAGAGACAGATGGCTAATAAACACATGAAAAGATGCTCAACATCACTCATTATTAGAGAAATCAAAACCAAAATGAGGTATCATCTCATACTGGTCAGAATGGCCATCATCAAAAAGTCTACAAACAATAATTTCTGGAGAGGGTATGGAGAAAAGGGAAATCTTCTTACACTGTTGGTGCGAATGTAAACTTATACAGCCACTATGCAGAATGGTGTGGAGATTTCTTTTTAAAAAATGGGAATAGAACTTCCATAGGACCCAGCAATCACACTGCTGGGCATAAACACCAAGGAAACCAGAACCGAAAGAGACACATGTACCCCAGTGTTCACTGCAGCACAGTTTACAACAGCTAGGACATGGAAGCAACCTAGATGTCCATTGGCAGATGAAGAGATAAGGAAATATGTTACATGTACACAATGGAATATTACTTGGTTATAAAAAGGGATGCATTTGAATCACTTCTAATGAGGTGGATGAACCAGGAGCCTATTATACAGAGTGAAGTAAGTCAGAAAGAGAAAGACAAGTACTGTATATTAACAACAATAGATATGAAGCTTAGAAAGGCAGTAGCAACGATCCTACAATCAGGACAGCAAAGGAGACACAGATGTAAAGAACAGACTTTTTGACTCAGCACAAGAAGGCAAGAGAAGGGTGAAATGATTTGAGAGAATAACACTGAATCATGTACGTTACCATATGTAAAATAGATGACTAATGCAAGTTCGGTGCATGAAGCAAGGCACCCAAACCCAGTGCTGTGGAACAGCCTAGAGGGATAGGGTGGGAGGGAGGTGGGAGTGGGCTTCAGGATGGAGGGGACACATGTATACTTGTGGCCAATTCATGTTGATGTACAGAAAAAACCATCACAATACTGTAAAGTAATTATTCTCCAAATTAATATATTAAAAACATAAGAAAGTCTGAAAAATTAATATATTTAAAAAATTAAAAGTCTGAAAACTTTTAAAGTGAAAACAGCAAAGTGACTTATTTACTTGACAAGTCCTTAATTAAACCTTCAGAATACCTCTAAAAAATAAATTGTTACTATGAACAATTATACATCAATAAAATGGACAAAAAAATCAACAAATTCCTAGAAATGTATAACCTGATTAGACTGAACCAGGAAGAAACAGAAAATACAAACAGACCAATCACCAGTAATAAAATTGAATCAGTAATTTTTACATTACATTACATTTACAAAAGTTCAGGAACAGATGGCTTCAGAAGTAAATCCTACCATTTAGAAGAGGAAAAACATTTTGTTCATCTCACACTATTCCAAAAAATTGCAGAGGAAGAATAACTTCTAAATCCATTCTATGAGCCAGTGTCACCCTAATACCAAAACCAGACAAAAGAAGGAAATAACAGGCCAATATTACTGATGAACATAAAGATGCAAAAATCTTCAATACAATGTTAGGGAACCAAATCCAACAATATGTTAAAAAGATCAAACACCCTGATCAAGTGGGATTTATCTTAGGGATACAAGGATTGTTCAATATCTGCAAATGAATCAGTATGATAAACCACATTAAAAAACTGAAGAATAAAAATCATATGATCATCTCAATAGATTCAGAAAAACTTTTTGACAAAATTCAAGATCCTGTTATGATTAAAAAAAAAAACTTTCAGCAAACTAGTTTTAGTGGGAACATATCTCAGCATAGTAAGGGTCATATATGACAATCCACAGCTGACATCATACTCAATGCTGAAAAGCAGAACACTTTCCCTCTAAGATCAGGGGTGTGTCAAAGGTACTCACTATTGCCAGTTTCATTCAGCATATTATTACAAGTCCTAGCCACAGCAGTCATAAAAGCAAAAGAAACAAAGTGAATACAAATTGGAAAGGAAGAAGTAAAACTCACTTTTTGCAGATGACATGATATTATATATATTTTTAAAAGTCAATTTACTGAATGGGAGAAATAATATCCAAAATATACAATAACTCATACAACTTAATTTTTAAAAAGCACAAACACCTATTTCAGAAAACCTGAATAGACAGTTTTCCAAAGAACATGTACAGATGGCCAATGGGCACACAAAAAATTCTCAACATTGTTACTCATCACAAAATGCAAATGAAACCCACAATGAGATATCATCTTACACCTGCCAGGATGGGTAGCATTTTCTCTACATCGATGGATTCAACAAATCTTGGACTGGAAACAGGAGAAAAATTCCAGAAATTTCCAAAAGGCAAAACTTGAATTTGCCACATGTCAGCCCCAGTTTGTTTTTTCAGCATTCACCTGTATTAGGAATTACAAGTAATTAACATAAAGTATACAGGAAAAATGTGTAAATTTATACAAATATTATACCATTTTATATAACAGACTTGGACATCTGGGGATTTTGGTATCTATAGGGGTCCTGGAACCAATTCTCCCCAGATATGGGGGGACAACTGTATTGTGGTTATATATTTTCTTTTTAATCCTTCTCTGTTAAATATATACACTTGAGTATTTATTGATGGGTGATTTGATGTCTCTGATTTGCTTTAAAATCTCCAGGGGGAAAAAAAGTGATGATACTCTTGTGTTTCTTCTGACACATGCTAGATAAAATTTGGCAAAAGGGATTTTTTAGAGACAATTAGACATAAAGTAATTAATGTCTGGCTTTGGCTACACAAAGATTTGAAATAAAATATATTTCAAAGAAATACAGAGACACAGATGACACCACCTTTATGGCAGAAAGTGAAGAGGAACTAAAGAGCCTCTTGATGAAGTGAAAGAGGAGAGTGAAAAAGCTGGCTTAAAACTCAACATTCAAAAAATGAAGATCATGGCATCAGTTCCCATCACTTCCTGGCAAATAGGTGGGGAAACAATGGAAACAGTAACAGACTTTATTTTTTTAGGCTCCAAAATCAGTGCGGATGGTGACNATGAAGTGAAAGAGGAGAGTGAAAAAGCTGGCTTAAAACTCAACATTCAAAAAATGAAGATCATGGCATCAGTTCCCATCACTTCCTGGCAAATAGGTGGGGAAACAATGGAAACAGTAACAGACTTTATTTTTTTAGGCTCCAAAATCAGTGCGGATGGTGACTAGTCATGAAATTAAAAGATGCTTGCTCCTTGGAAGAAAAGTTATGACAAATCTAGACAGCATATTTAAAAGCAGAGACGTTACTTTGCTGATAAAAGTCTGTACAGTCAAAGTTATGTTTTTCTCAGTAGTCATGTATGGATGTGAGAGTTGGACCATAAAGAATGCTAAGTGTACATGAATTCCCAATCCTGAAGCCCCCTCCCACCTCCCTCCCCATACCAGTACAATATTGTAAAGTAAAATAAAGTTTAAAAAAGAAAAACATAAAAAAAGAATGCTAAGTGGCCTGTTTGTAAAGTAAAAGTAAATAAATAAATAAATATTTTTTTTAATCTCAAAAAAAAAAAAAAAAAAGAGAGAGAGATAGAGAGAGAGAGAATGCTAAGTGGCAAAGTACTGACACTTTTGAATTGTGGTGAGGAGGAAGACTCTTGAGAACCCCTTGGATAGCAAGGAGATCAAACCAGTCAATCTTAAAGTAA
>SJYX01018171.1:30092-63931 GCA_006410675.1 Oreotragus oreotragus | reverse complement strand
CTGTATGCAGGTCAGGAAGCAACAGTTAGAATTGGACATGGAACAACAGACTGGTTCCAAATAGGAAAAAGAGTACACCAAGGCTGTATATTGTCACCCTGTTTACTTAACTTATATGCTAATTACATCATGAGAAACTCTGCGCTGGAGGAAGCACAAGCTAGAATCAAGATTGCCGGGAGAAATATCAATAACCTGAGATATGCAGATGACACCACCCTTATGGCAGAAAGTGAAGAAGAGCTAAAGAGTCTCTTGATGAAAGTGAAAGCAGAGAGTGAAAACGTTGGCTTAAAACTCAACATTTAGAAAACTAAGATCATGGTATCTGGTCGCTTCACTTCATGGCAAATAGATGGGGAAACAGTGGAAACGGTGACAGACTTTATTTTTGGGGGCTCCAAAATTACTGGATATGGTGATTGTAGCATGAAATTAGAAGACACTTACTCATTGGAAGAACCCAGATAGCATATTAAAAAGCAGAGACATTACTTTGTCAACAAAGGTCTGTATAGTCAATGCTACTGTTTTTCCAGTCATCATGTATGGATGTGAGAGTTGGACTATAAAGAAAGCTGAGCACAGAAGAACTGATGCTTTAAAACTGTGGTGTTGGAGAAGACTCATGAGAACCCTTTGGACTGCAAGGAGATCCAACCAGTCCATCCTAAAGGAAATCAGTCCTGAATGTTCATTGGAAGGACTGATGTTGAAGCTGAAACTCCAATACTTTGGCCACCTGATGCAAATAACTGACTCATTTGAAAAGACCCTACTGCTGGGAAAGGTTGAAGGCGGGAGAAGAAGGGGACAACGGAGGATGAGATGACTGGATGGCATCATCGACTTAATGGACATGAGTTAGAGTCAACTCGGGGAGGTGGTGATGGACAGGGAGGCCTGGCGTGCTGCAGTCCATGGTGTCTCAAAGAGTCAGACATGACTGAGTGACTAAATTGAACTGAACTGAGGTGACTTGAAATGACTGAAGTGATTTACCTAATATATAGTTCTCCAATATCAATTATTTTAATAGTGTAATTCTAGATATGGGAAGAAGCAAAAATGGAACATTTTCCTGAATACTGTAGACTAATGAGGCAGGTGGTCCAGAGGCTTTTGACTACTGTTAACAGGGTGTAGTCCAGTAATAGCCCATTAAGTGGCTTACCAACGAAATCCTCACCTGACCTAGGAATGAACATGCATATCTCTGTGAGACAAATTGGTTATGAGATGTTTCTCAAACCTTAGTTGAAATTAAGACCTAAGAAGGAGATTGTAAAATAAAGACAATTGCCCAAAATACAGTTCCACAAAAATTAAGCCATTAGTCACTGTAGTCACCGACCTACAATACACTTTAAAAGAATTTCAGGGTGAAGATCAGGATGAGGCATTTTGTGTTCTGGGAAAACTGGCAGAACAAGAGATATTTTCAGGATAAAAATTTATAAACCCAACTTCTTGCATCTTCCCTTATTTGGCAAAACACTAAAACCAGGACGATATATGTTCCTTGAGAACAGAAACCTTCTACCTAAGATGGGTGCTTGATTGCATTAATTGCATATTACTGGCCTCCCCATTTAACTTTTTGGAACAGTTCTCAGAGCTCTCTGAAAGACAATCTCCAGGTTATAACCCTCAGGTTTGTTTGAATAAAAATTTCCATTGACTATTGTTTAATTTTTTCATTGACAGGTTAGATTTCAACTCCAGTGATTTCTAACTGGGAGTAAGAGAATACCGGTATACACTGAGGGTCTGGCACTGGGGGAATCAAGTTTGGATCTAAATTTAGAACTTGGGAGATCAAGATCCCTGATTCATTCAATCATATCACTGAAAAGCCATACCCAAGGTCTGGTACGATATTATGATGTAAGAAAATTACATGTGTTTGTTTTGCACCTTGTTCCTGCCATAGAACTCCTAAACCTAAATGATGAGAATTTCCTCAGTGATGAGAGTTATGAGGGAGTTATGTTAATGATAAGACTTTCAGAAAATACCTAAGGATGGGGACTGTTGACTAGAAAAATCAGCCATGTCATTAGAGGGTTGAAATTTTCAGTTACGTTTCCCCCTGCCCTCCATATAAAAAACTCTGGGGTAGAAGAATGGGGCTAGAGATTGGGTCCAATCACTGGTGACCAATAATTTAATCAATAATACTTATGTAATGAGGATAGAATAAGGGATGGGGTCCTGAAAACTTTTCTGGTTGGTGAACATAAAAATCTCTGGTTGGAGATTCAGGGAGAATGGCAAGTTCAGAGAGGACCTAGATCTGTGAAAATTTTGGGGGTTCTGTGAACCATTTTAGCAAATTAAACAATCTGCATCCTAACAGATGCAGAAAGAACTTTGGATAAAATTTAAAGGAGGAAGAAGAGGGCAGCCTAGGAAGCTCTCATCTATAGTCTGTCAGAAGACTACCTTGACTTATAATTGGCATCTCACATTTGAGGAGGTGGAGTGGGACTTAACCTATAGGATCTAGGGCTAACTCCAAGTAGCTAGCATCAAAATTGAGCTGAACTGTACAACATCTCATATGGCTTGGTGGTTTGGGGAGAAACCCTTCACTGTTGTAATTGGTGACCAGAAGTTTAGGTAAGAAGACTACAGAAATACCGAATTATCAAAATATAAGAGGGAAGAGAGAAGGGAGGTATACCAGAGTTTATACCTGAGATACTCGGCTGTCTCACTGAAAGGAAATGTTACATTTTATAGCTGTAATCATCTTATACAAAATTGTGTAAGACATAAAGACACAAACTTTGTCCTAGTTCTGGACTATGAGAAGAATTCCAGATTATTGGAATTTACTTTAATCTTTTTCAGAAGAAATATGTGTGGAGAATATATTACAGAGGAAATCATGTACCAAAAATTGTGTTTGTTTACATTGGCCTACCCAATATAAGTTATTCTGACAGTTTATTAAGAATGATTATATCTCAGGAAAAGACAAATGCTTGTTCTGTTTATGCTCATCATAAGTATTATCTATTCTTTCATTAATTTATCTGTTAAATTTTTACTGAGCATATACTCTGTGCTTTGGTCTATAAATGTGCCATGAACATGATCTTGCACTCATGGATGTTACAAGATGTGATCACAAAGGAAATAAAAAGGAACTTACTTTAAATACAGCACAACATAAGGCTTCTTTAAGATGAGGTTTGAGATGAGACCTGAAAAATAAAAATAAGTGCCAGCCATGCTAAGAATAGTGAGAAGAGCATTATGTGTGGGAGAAACAACCTAGGAGAATCTTGCATCTTCAAAACTCAAAAAATCAGCTCACATCACTTGAGTTATTAAGGCAGAGAGTATTCTGAAATGAGGCCAGAGAACAAGCAAGTGCCAAACATATGAGGTTTTACAGGTCAGAGTATGGCTTTTGTATTTTATTCTAATTATAATTCATAGATTCATATGTATTTATAGAATTTGAATGGTAGATATGTGGAGAATAAGTTGGGAAAAGGACAAAAGAGGAGACATGCTAAGTTGCTTCAGTTGTGTCTGACCCTTTGTGACCCTATGGTCTGTAGCCCACCAGCCTTCTATGTCCATGGGATTCTCCAGGCAAGAATACTGGAGTGGGTTTCCATTTCCTTCTCCAGGAGATCTTCCCAACCCTGGGACCAAACTTGCATCTCTTATGTCTACTTGCAGTGGCAGGCAGGTTCTTTACCACTAGCACTACCTGGGAGACANTCTATGTCCATGGGATTCTCCAGGCAAGAATACTGGAGTGGGTTTCCATTTCCTTCTCCAGGAGATCTTCCCAACCCTGGGACCAAACTTGCATCTCTTATGTCTACTTGCAGTGGCAGGCAGGTTCTTTACCACTAGCACTACCTGGGAGACAGTAAGTGCTATACCTAGTATTTATACATTACACATCTACAGGAAGAAAATTGTGGCAGATACACCCTTTGGTTTACAGATAAGTGTTTTTCTTAGTGAAATTTTCTTAGCCAAAATTATCTAAATATGTTCATATCTCCTCTAAACTCTCAATTTATATTCATTCACCTTTAAGTCAATAATCCAGACAGTAATCATAATTCTACCTGATACAAACCATCTATACCAGTCATAGTCTCTGTCATGGAGAAATGTAGAATAAGAGCCCTGGGGCATAAAAACTAATATACCTTCCCACGGATAAATTATTGTAAATGCCTATCTGTAACAATAAAATAGTTTAGATTTTCTTATACAAAATATTGGGCTAAGAATGTATTTTTTAAGTTGGATTAATTTGGAAAGAGAAAATATTTGCATAATAGAATTCAGAGATGTTTTAACGAGAAGACTGGATTTCAAGGACTAATGACCTTAGCAACCTGGACTCTAGGATAAAGTAGTGTCCAAGTCCATGCCAGATCTAACTTTATTGATTAGTAACCAAGTGTAGCCGACTGAAACCTGATGGAAGTAATTAATTTATTTGTAAGAATAATACAAGAACTAATACTTCCCAGTGTTTTACTTAAATTTCATATTTTCAATCTTCAAATAGAGATATTTAAAATAATTAAGATCAAGTATGGTCTTTCCTTTATGACATTCAGTTTTGCTAAAAAAGAGAAGACCATCAAGTACACATTTGAAGGACTTTAGAAACTGTTTTATCTACTACCTGGACAAGCTAAGGATATCTCCAGAGCAAGAGTATAGCAGGTTAATTTATTTCACATTGACCCAGCAACTAATGTATGCAATATTACTGAAACCTTTGCCTACTTCCATGGCAGGACTAAGAAAGATGAAGTCCCTTGTGGTTTATACCTTCAAAATTTTTTCACATTCTCTGAAATATTTGATGTGTGTTTCTGCAGATATCTTCTCTTTTGTTACCAGAAACTTACTTTGTAGTTAAATACTAGCAAAGCATAGACACTAAAGAGCAAATTAGCAAGCACCAATGTGGTTTATAATCCAGGGCCAAACTTAGCCATAGTAGTAGAAAGAAAATATTTTCTGGGCTCTACATTTGGCGTTTTAGTGAGTGGCATTAGCAGGCAGTTCTCATAAAGTACATGCAAACAATTGAAGATTTAGTGTAGTCTGTAAAATGATTCTATATTAAGTTGGTGCAAAAGTAGTTGTGGTTTTACATTGTTGAACTTTGCCATTTGATGTTGGAATACATTCTTAAATAAATGTGATTTTTAAATACATTTTAATGGGCATTTCTTCCTTTTTTTTTTTTTTTTGCTAATGACATAACTTGCTGCTTATTTTATATTTATTTTAGACTATAGAAATGATGTCAGACAAAAAGCAAATTCAAGCAATTTTTTCATTCAAATTCAAAATGGTTCGTAAAGCAGTGGAGACAGCTTGCAACATTAACAACACATTTGGCCCAGGAACTGCTAAGGAACATACACTGGAGTGGTGGTTCAAGAAGTTTTGCAAAGGAGATAAGAATCTTGAAGATGAGGAGCATAGTGAGAAGAAGCTCCAAAGTACGTCCCAAAGCCAAACTTGCACTAAAAATGGTCATGGTCACTGTTTGCTTTTCTGCTGCCAGTCTGATCCACTACAGCTTTCTGAATCCCAGTGAAACCATTTTATCTGAGAAGTATGCTCAGCAAATCGATGAGATGCATTGAAAGCTGCAATGCTTGAAGCTGGCATTGGTCAACAGAATGGGCCCATTTCTTCTTCACGATGATGTCAGATCACATGCCGCAAACCAACACTTTAAAAGTTGGACAAATGGGACTACAAAGTTTTGCCTCATCTGCCATATTCACCTGACCTCTTACCAACTGACTACTGCTTCTACAAGTATCTTGACAACTTTTTGCAGGAAAAATGCTTCCAGAACCAGCAGGAGGCAGAAAATGCTTTCCAAGAGTTCACTGAATCTCAAAGCATGGATTTTTTTTTTTTTTTTTTGCTACAGGAATATACAAACATTTCTTCTTAGCAAAAATGTGTTGATTGTAATAGTTCTTATTTTGATTAATAAAGATGTGTTTGAGCCTAATTATAATGCTTTAATGTGGCTGGAAACTACAATTACTTTTGTACCAACCTAATTTCTTTCATATCTTTCATTTTTGTTTTTAGTGTAAATTCATTGACCTACTTCTTTTGGTGTTTGCCTGTTCAGGAAGAGATACTTTATGATAGCTGTCTTTCTTTAGTCATAAAATGTGAGGAGTTTGACACTTTTCCAGTCTTTTCTTCCTATTTTCTGGTTACCCTAAATACTTAAATACTTGAGCATTCTCAGTTCTAAGTGATCATAATGAAGCACTTAGATTTTCTTGAACATGCCCTTCTTTGTCATCTGTGTTATTATTTACTATTTCTTTATCTACTTTGCTAAAATTATCAATACCAATTCTCTTTTCATAGACCGCCTGTCCGCAAGCTCTTCTCATAAGAATATATGCCTCATGGAAAAGAAAAGTCGTTTATCAAGGTCTTTCCTGGGAGCTCAGTTGGTAAAGAATCTGCCTGCAGTGCAGGAGACCTGGGTTCGATCTCTGAGTAGGGAAGATCACGTGGACAAGGAAACGGCAACCCACTCCAGTATTCTTGCCTGGAAAATCCTAGGGACAGAGGAACCTTGCGGGCCACAGTCCATGGGGTCGCAAGAGTTGGACACAACTTAGCAACTAAACTCCCACCATATATTAAGATTCCCCGCTCCACCTGGGCATTGTTGACTGTATCAGGATGGGTAACTGGCACAACCAAGGCTAATCAAATTCTCTTTTCCACAATTTTGGATTTTGGATACAGAGGTGCTATACAAAACAACTGCAGGCTGTACAAAAACGTACACAGAGAGACAAAACCAGAACTAGTCATGGGAACAAGAAGATCATTTAAAGTGAGTTTAGCTGGTACCAGCAAGCCAAAGGAACATGGAACCTGAACCAATGGCAAAGCAGGAACTAAATGTCCTAAGGAGGAAAAGTGAGAAGACTGGCAAGAAAGGAGAGACAGACTCAGTTCAGTTCAGTTCAGTTCAGTCGCTCAGACGTGTCCGACTCTTTGTGACCCCATGAATCACAGCATGCCAGGCCTCCCTGTCCATCACTGACTCGTTGCCGTCCAGCCATCTCATCCTCTGTCGTCCCCTTCTCCTCCTGCCCCCAATCCCTCCCAGCATCACTCTTTTACAATGAGTCAACTTTTCTCATGAGGTGGCCAAAGTACTGGAGTTTCAGCTTTAGCAGTCCTTCCAAAGAACACCCAGGGCTGATCTCCTTTAGAATGGACTGGTTGGAGACTATGTTGCCCCAAAGAAGGAGGCAGAGAGAGCAAATGTATCAGTATGCCATTTTCAGAAAGAGATTGATTTTCTTCCATATTTTAAAAATAAATTCCTTTCAACTAGATTATCTGGAGTGGATTTCTCTACTTATCAATAAAAAATTGTCTTAAAAGTATTTTAAATTTATTGCATACTTAACAAAATTTAACAAGATCTTAACAAAAGATTTACTTTAATAAGGTTTTAAGTGCACACTAAACTATTGCAAACTATAGAAATGATGTTGTTCAGCTGATCTCTAAAATTTACTATCTTGCTTAAATAAAATTTTATGCTGTTGACCAGTTTTGCTTAAAATACTGTCCTTCTACATCTACCTTAATTCTATTCCTTCAGCTCAGCAGCTTTTTCTCTTCAGAATACCTATCTCCTCCTACCCTTCTCCAGTAGAAGGACCGCTTCATTCTCAGGTGCTTCACAATATTTTACATGCTTTTCTCATAACCCTCATAAAACTTTACTGGATGAATTGTTATGTGTCTATCTCCTTTTGGTTAGATGGTAAAGTTCTTAAGAAATAAATTCTGTCTTTTTGAGATTTAGATTCCTGACACCTAGTACTATGCCAAGCACATAACTCGCACAGTAATATATGTCTACGGAATAAATGAGAATGCTAAGAAGATAGCTTCAGGAGAATACACATTTGAAATTTAAAATTTTTATTTTATTTACCCACCCAGTGGAATAAATGAAAGATTGGGTGGGTAAATAAAATAAAAATTTTAAATTTTGAATGTGTATTCTCCTGAAGCTATCTTCTTAGCATTCTCTTTTTTTTCCTTCTAGAAGTTCTCTACTATACTAGTGTTTTCCAAATTCTAGTCTACAAATAGGTACAAATAGCCTAATATAAGTTGCTAAAATTCAAATTTAGTGAGACTGAAGTGTGGGCTTCACATTGGTATTTGTAAGCATGTTTTGAAACTCATGTTTTCAGATAATAGGACTTCAGACTGCTTCTACAGTGAGAAAACCACTTTTTTCCAGGACAAGTAAACTTTAAAAGGCTAAAGCCTTTTCAGTCTTCATCCTGTCAGTGGTACTTTCAGCATGTGCCACTATTATTTATTCACATAAGTTTCTCTGTCCCAGAGAATTTGAAGGGAGTTCTACTTTAATACCCATGCCAGTTTTCTAAGTCTTCCTTAGTCTTGATCTTTGGCTTCTCTTCTTAAATTTCAAATTAATGCCTCAAAACCTAAATCTGGTCTAACAAAGCAAAGGGAACTGAAAATTTAAAAGAAATGCCATAAATAACAGACTAGCACCAGAGACAGTCCCAAGCCCTGGGAGGGGAGGTTACATGGTAGAGTGAAAGCTAGAACAGTGTCACGTCAAACTTTAGAGCCTCTGTTCACTCTTTCTCATACACTCAGATTCATTGGAATTCATGCATTCATCTGTTCCAACCTTTTAATTTAAAGATAACTCATCCCTGAGAGGATAAGTGGCTTTCCCAAATTCACAGTTAATGTAGAGCCAGATCTGAAACCTATAACATTGGTGATACAATCATGTGCTTTTTCTAGGAAATAAACAGAATTTTCCCCCTGTTTTATAGATTTGTTTTTTCCTGCTTTGTTTTTGTTCCTTCCTGATTATACAAACAATATACAATAATTTTGGAAAACTGCTTGACAGTATCCACTAAAGCTGAGAATTGGAGACCCTCTAGCATAGAAATTCTACTTCTAGGTATACACTCAGAAATGTGCACACATGTTTACCAAGAATTTCATAGTAGAATTATTTTAATAACTCTCAAATGGAAATGACTCAAATATCCATTAACACTAAAATGGATAAATAAACCCTACATATTCAGAAAATAGAGTGCCAGGTAAGACATTGAGAATCAAAACAACAACAACCAAAAACCTTCACAAAAAATAAAACCTCACAACTATATATAATAATACAGATTAATTTTACACAAATAATATTAAGGCAAATCAGCCAGACATAAAAGAGTATATATTTCATAGCCATTTTTATAAAGTTCAAAAGCAGGCAAAACTTACTCTGATGAAAACAGAGAGTAGCTCCCCTGGGGTGGTAGTGTTTGAGGAATGACTAAGGGGGCAGAAAGGAACTTCTGGACTTTTGGTAATGTTTTGTTCCTTGACATGGATGCTGGTTACACAGTGTGCTTACCATACGAAAATTCACGGTGCTATAAATTTTTCTATCAAATGTACTTTTATTAAATTTATTTTATTAAAATGTAAATTATCTTAAGGAAAGAATAAATATCTTTAGAGAATTGAGAATGCACAGAAAATATTATTTTTACATATTTCCTACTGTATTTTCTGCATATATACAGTTTGTACTTTTATAGTCTCCAAAGTTCAAAACTAAGTTTTTTTCATACTGACCCCTGGAACCTATGAATATAGTAGGTTACATGGCAAAAGAGAATTAAGCTGTAGACAGATTATGGTTGCAATCAGGTGATCTTGACATGAAAAGATTATCCTGAATCATCTGAGTGGGCCAGTATAGTCACAAGGGTCCTTACGAGTGGAAGAACCAGAGAGATGGCAGTGTGAGAAGGACTCAGCCCAACACTGCTGACTTTGAAGACAGAGGAAGAAAGCCATGAGCCAAGGAAAGTAAGAGATCTCTAGAAGTTGAAAAAGGCAAGAAAACATTTCTCCAAGAATCTGCTATATATAGCCTAATGAATACCTTGATTATAGCCCAGTGAGACCAGTTTTGGACTTCTGACCACCATAACTGTAGAATCACAGTAGTTTTTAAGGTACTCTTTGTAATTTGTTATAAGCAGCAGTCAGAAAATAACACATTTATGCATGTTTATTCCATAGACTTTATGCACATGCATATGGATACATATGTGCATATATGCATTTCTAGCTGATATTTAATTTATGCAGTGCCTGGCACAGGATAGAAACTCAAAGAGAATTTTAAATATATAAATGAATGAATGCATGAATGCATGAATAAATAGAATGACTACTCTATGTTTTGTGTATAAAGATAGGAAAGAAGTTGATAGTGGAGAGTTAGCTCTTCGCCTGTATAATACTCAGTTCATGCTGCAAAAAGCTCCTCAGAACTTCTGTGGCAAACAACATGAACATTCTTTCTCGCTCACAAATTTTCAGGTCAGCTGGAGTAGCTTAACTTCACATTTCATGTCGGATGGATGGTTTTATGTGTTTCTCAACCTGTTCTCATGGTGATGGCAGAAAGAATGGTGGTGGCCCAACTAGCTGAGTAAGCACATGACCTGCATCAAGTCTGCTAACTCACTGACCAAAGTAGATTATATGGCTGAGTCAAAATTCTAGGGGCAGGGAGAATTTCAAGGTTAAGGTACCAGAGGAAGGGAAGAATTGAGACCAAAAATTTATCATAACCTCTCTTGCTATTTACCAAAAAGTACTGCTGAAACCAAATATTGATATTGGAGTATTTCAGATAAGACTTTCAAGGATCCAAGAAGGAAAGTGTACACTGTCATGTAAGAAAGAACAAATAAGAAAGATGTCATTATCGAAAAAAGAAGATTTCATCTTACCAACCTAGATAGCATATTAAAAAGCAGAGACATTACTTTGCCAACAAAGGTCCGTCTAGTCAAGGCTATGGTTTTTCTAGTAGCCATGTATGGATGTGAGAGTTGGACTGTGAAGAAAGCTGAGCACTGAAAAACTGATGCTTTTGAACTGTGGTGTTGGAGAAGACTCTTGAGAGTCCCTTGGACTGCAAGGAGATCCAATCAGTCCATTCTGAAGGAGATCAACCCTGGGATTTCTTTGGAAGGAATGATGTTAAAGCTGAAACTCCAGTACTCTGGCCATCTCATGCGAAGAGTTGACTCATTGGAAAAGACTCTGATGCTGGGAGGGATTGGGGGCAGGAAGAGAAGGGGACAACAGAGGATGAGATGGCTGGATTTCACTGACTGGATGGACATGAGTTTGAGTGAACTCTGGGAGTTGGTGATGGACAGGGAGGCTTGGTGTGCTGCAGTTCATGGGGTTGCAAAGAGTTGGACACAACTGAGTGACTGAACTGAACTGGACTGAACTGAATAGACTGAGTGACTGAACTGAATAGATTTGTAATGGTGTCTCACTGTTGTTTGAATTTGTATTTTCTGAGGACATAAGATATGGAGCATATAATCATATGACATGTCCTCCAATATACTTATTTTCCATCTGTTTATATTCTTTGATGTGATCTCTATTAAGATCTTTTGGTCTTTGAGTTATTTGCTTTCTTGTTGAGTTTTAAGAGCTCTTTGCATAATTTGATAAAAGTACTTTATCAGATGTACTTTTGCAATTATTTTCTTCCAGCTTGTGATTTGTGTTCTCATTCTTTTGACATTCCTTTTCACCAAACATGAGTTTTAAATTTAATAAAGTTCAGTTAATCAGTTATTTCTTTCTTAGATTGTGCCTTTGGGATTGTATCTAAAAAGTCATCACCATACCCTAAATCATTTAAATCTATACTATGTTATCTTCCAGGAGATTTCTAGTTTTACATTTCATATATAGGTTGATAATCTATTTTGGGTTAATTTTTGTAAAGGGTGTAAGGTCTGTGTTTCTATTCATTTTAAAAATGTGGATGTTCAATTTTTCCACAACCATATTTTGAAGAGACTATATTTTCTCCACTGTATTGCCTTTGCTACTTTGATAAAAAGATCAGTTTGCTATATTTATGTGGATCTCTTTCTGGGTCCTCCTCTGTCTATTCTTTCATCAATATCATTCTAGTTAAATTGCTATAGCTTTGTGGCAATTTTTGAAAGTGATTAGTATCAGTTCTCTGACTGTTCTCCTTCATTATAGTTTTGGCTACTTTAGGTCTTTTGTCTCTCCATATAAACTTTAGAATTAGTTTCTTGACATTCACAAAATAACTTGCTGGGGCTTGGTTTTGCACTGTGTTGAATCTGTAGGTCTTTTTGGGCAGAACTGACACTTTGAGAATAGGAGTATTCATGTCCATAAACATGGAATGTTTCTTCATTTATTTTCTCTTTGTTTTCTTTCATTAGAATATTATTATTTATCTCATGTGGATAGAACTTGTACATGTACTTTTTAAGATATATAATATGTGTTTAAAATTTTGAGGAGTGCTAATATGAATAGTATTGTTTTGTAGCACCCCGCAACCTTTTTGGCACCAAGGACCAGTTTTGTGGAAGATAATTTTTCCTTGGACTGGGTAAGGGCATGATTTCAGGATAATTCAAGCACATTGCATTTATTGTGCAATTTGGAGGCTCAGAGGTTAAAGCATCTGCCTGCAATGCGGCAGACCTGGATTCGATCCCTGGGTCAGAAAGATCCCCTGGAGAAGGAAATGGCAACCCACTCCAGTGTTCTTGCCTGGAGAATCCCATGGACGGAGGAGCCTGGTGGGCTACAGTCCACGGGTCGCAAAGAATCGGACACGACTGAGCAACTTTTGGTTTGGTTGGTATGTCTATTATTATTATATCAGTTCTACATCAGATTATCAGGCACTAGATCCTGGAAGTTGGGGATACTTGGCGTTTTGAATTTCAAATCTGCTTGTTCATTGCTAATATATAGGAAATCTATTGACTTCTGCATATTAACCATCTATTTTGCAACCTGACTATTGTTGCTTATTAATTTCAGAAAGGGCCTTTTTTATTGAGTCTTTTGGGTTTTCTGCACAGATAATCATGCTATCTGAAAATAAAAACTGTTTTATTTCTTCTTCCTCTATTTGTATACCTGTTTACTTTTTCTTGTCTTATTGGTGAGCTAGAACTTCCAGCGTGATGTTGAAAAGGAGTCATAAGTGGGGCTATGCTTGTCCCTTTCCTTGTCTTAGTGGGAAAGCTTTGCATTTCTTACCATTAAGTATGATAGTGTAGGTTTTTTGTAGGTTTAATTAAATGTTATAGGTTTTAATTAGTCTTAATTAATTTCATAGGTTTTATTAGGTTTAATTAGGTCCTATTTCTTTATTTATGTTTTTATTTTCATCACTATGGGAGATGGATTGAAAAAGATATTGCTGCTATTGTCGGAGAGTGTTCTGCCTATGTCTTTCTCTGAGAGTTTTATAGTATCTGATATTTAATCCATTTTGTGTTTATTTTTGTGTGTGGTGTTAAAGAGTTTTCTAATTCCATTTTTTTTACACATAGTTGTTCAGTTTTCTTGGCACTGCTTATTGAAGAGGATGTCTTTCCTCCATTGAATAGCCTTGCCTTCTTTGTTATAGATTAACTTAACCATAGGTGCATGGCTTCAAATCTGTGCCTTCTATCCAGTTCCATCATTGATCAGTATCTCTGGTTTTGTGCCAGTACCATACTGTTTTGATGACTAGTTTTGTAGTATGGTCTGCAGTCAGGGAGCCTGATTCTTCTTCCGCTAGCTCTATTTTTTTTTTTTTTTCTTTTTCAAGGTTGCCTTGACTATTTAGGGTCTTTTGTGTCTCCACAGAAATTTTAAGATTTTTTTTTATTCTAGTTCTATGAAAAATGTCATTGGTAATTTGATAGGGATTTCATTGAACTTGCAGATTGCCTCAGGTAGTATAGTCATTTTTCACAATATTGATCCATTCAGTTCAAGAACATGATCCATATTTCTATTTGTTTGTGTTGTCTTTGATTTCTTTCATTAGCATATTATAGTTTCCAGAGTACAAGTATTTTGTTTTCTAGTTAGTTTTATTCCTAGGATTTTTCTTCTTTTTAGATGCTATGGTCAATAGAATTGTTTCCTGAATTTCTCTTTCTGATCTTTTCTTTTTAGTATATAAAAATGTGACAGATTTCTGCACATTAATTTTGCTTCCTGGCACTTTACCAAACTTATTGATGAGCTCTAGTAGTTTTCTGGTAACATCTATAGGGTTTTCTATATATAGTATCCTGTCATCTGGCAACAGTGACTGTTTTACCTCTTCTTTCCCTGTTTGGATTCCTTTTGTTTCTTTTTCTTCTCTAACTGCCATTGCTGGTACTTTGTAAACTCTTGAATAAAAGTATTGAGAGCAGACATCCTTGTCTTATTTCTGATCTTAGAGGAAATGCTTTCAGTTTTTCACTGTTGAGTATGATGTTAGCTGTAGGTTTGTCATATTGTAGATTGTATTATGTTGAGGTATATCTTCTATGCCCACACATTGCCGGTACTTTGTAAACTCTTGAATAAAAGTATTGAGAGCAGACATCCTTGTCTTATTTCTGATCTTAGAGGAAATGCTTTCAGTTTTTCACTGTTGAGTATGATGTTAGCTGTAGGTTTGTCATATTGTAGATTGTATTATGTTGAGGTATATCTTCTATGCCCACTTTCTGGAGAATTTTTTTTTATCATAAATGTGTATGGAATTTTGTCAAAAGCTTTTAATGAATTTATGTAATGATCATATGGTTTTTGTTCTTTAATTTGCTGATGTGGCATATCACACTAGTTAATTTGTTGATAGTGAAAAATCTTTGTATCCCTGAGATAAATCCCATTTGAATAAGGTGTATAAACCCTTCAAATCAAAAGATCTGCACTGCAAAAGATACTATAAACAAAATGAAAAGACAACAGAAGGGGAGAAAATATTTGCAAACAATGTGACTGACCACGAATTAGTCTTCAAAATCTGCAAACAGCTCACACAGCACATAGTCAGAGGAGAGGAAGCACTGGGACCAGAGCTTGGTGGTGATGGTGGATTGGCCACAGGGGAGTCAGCAGCAGCCGAGAAGCTGAGGGGGGCCTTCTGCTCCCAGATAGCCTAACAGCTCTGGGGAGAACAGTGACTCCTGCACGGATCAGTGCAGATCAGCAGCAGGCTAGTGGCAGCAGTGAGGCTGGAGTGCCCTCTGCTTCTAGGCATCCCTCAACGTCGGCTTCAGCCTCCCCCAGAACTCCTTCCCTGTCTCTCCAGTGGGGACTTGCCTTGATCTCAGGCTGCAAGTTGATTGAAACCCGATGGCCAATAAAGGTTGACACATTCAACGAGGACCAGCAGTGGGACAACCAGGGCACCAGGCACATCACCCAGCTATGTGAAGGGCATGTCTCTGCTAGTTAAGGCCTGACAAAACATGGTTCACTGGAGAAAGGAATGCACACCATGTCAGTATTCTGGCCTCGAGAGTCCCCTGAACAGTTGAAAAGGCAAAAAGATATGACCTGAAAGATGAGCTCCCCCAGGTTAGTAGGAGTCCAGTATACCACTGGGGAAAAGCAGAGAAATAGCTACAGAAAGAAAGAAGAGACTGAATGAAGTGAAGCAGAAATGAGGCCCAGTTGTGGCTGTATCTAGTGGTGAAAGTAATGTCCAACATTGTAAAGAACAATATTGCATAGGAACCTGGAATGTTAGGCCCATGAATCAAGGTAAATTGGACGTGATCAAACAGGAGATGGCAAGAGTGAACAATGACATTTTAGGAATTAGTGAACTAAAATGGACTGGAATGGGTGAATTTAACTCTGATGATCATTGTATCTCTACTGTGGTCAATGGGGTAGACCTCATAGATAACAAAAGATTCTTAAATGCAGTACTTGAGTGCAGCCTCAAAAATGACAAAATAGTCTCAGTTTGTGTCCAAGGCAATTGATTCAACATCATAGTAATCCAAATTGATGCCCCAATAACTAATGCTGAAGAAGATGAAGTTGAATGATTCTGTGAACAAGATCTATCTATAAGACCTCCTAGAATTAACTCCAAAAAAAAAATGTTCTTTGCATTAAAGGGAACTGGAATGCAAAAGTAGGAAGTCAAGATACCTGAAATAACAGAGAAGTATGGCCTTAGAGTAAAAAATGGAGCAAGGGAAAGCTCACAGAGTTTTGCCAAGAGACCACATTGGTCACGGCAAACACCCTCTTCCAACAACACAAGAGATGACTCTACACATGGACATCACCAGATGGCCAACACCAAAATCAGATTGATTATATTCTTTGCAGCCAAAGATGGAGAAGCTCCATACAGTCAGCAAAAACAAGACCGGGAGCTGACTGTGTTGTGTCTGACCTTTTGCAACACTATCAGCTGCACTACATCAGGCTTCCCTATCCATCACTATCTCCCTGAGATTTTTTAAACTCATGCCATTGAATCAGCAATGTGATCCAACCATCTCATTCTGTCACCTGTCTCATTCTGTCTCATTCTGTCTCCTTATTCCAAAATTCAGGTTCAAATTGAAGAAAGTAGGGAAAATCACTAGGCCATCAATGTATGATCTAGATAAAATCACTTATGATTAAACAGTGGAAGTGACAAATAAATTCAAGGGACTAGATCTGGTAGACAGAATGCCTGAAGAACTTTGGATGGAAGTTCATAACATTGTTTACGAACTGGTGACCAAAACCGTTCCAAGAAAAAGAAGTGCAAGAAGACAAAGTAGTTGTCTGAGGAGGACTTACAAGTACCTGAGAAAAGAAGAGAAGCAAAAGGTAAAGTAGAAAAGGAAAGATACACCCATCTGAATGCAGAGTTCCATGGACTAGCAAGAAGACATGCTAATGCATTAAGTGAACAACACAAAGAAATAGAGGAAAACAATAGAATGGGAAAGACTAGAGATCTCTTCAAGAAAACTGGAGATACCAAGGGAACATTTCAGGTAAAGATAGGCACAATAAAGGACAAAAATGACAAGAATTTAACAGAAGCAGAAGAGATTAAGAAGAGGTGGCAAGAATACACAGAATAACTGTACAAAAATGTTCTTAATGACCCAGATAACCATGATAGTGAGGTCACTCACCTAGAGCCAGACCTGGTGGAGAGTGAAGTCTGGTGGGACTAAGGGGGCATCACTTTGGATAAAGCTAGTGGAGGCAATGGAATTCCAGCTGAAAGTGAAAGTGAAGTCGCTCAGTCGTGTCCGACTCTTTGTGACTCCATGGACTGTAGCCCACCAGGCTCCTCTGTGCATGGGATTCTCCAGGCAAGACTACTGGAGTGGGTTGCCATTTCCTTCTCCAGGGGATCTTCCCAACTCAGGGATTGAACCCAGGTTTCCTGCATTGCAAGCAGACGCTTTAACCTCTGAGCCCCCAGCTGAGTTATTTCAAATCCTAAAATCCTAAATGATGATGCTGTTAAAGTGCTGCATTCAATATGCCAGCAAATTTTAAAAATTCAGCAGTGTCCAGAGAATTGGAAAAGGTCAGTTCTCATTCCACTACCAAAGTAATGCAATGCCAAAGAATGTTCAAATTGCTGTACAATTATACTCCTTTCACATGCTAGAAAGATTACGCTCAATTTCCTTCAAGCTAGGCTTCAGCAATATGTGAACCAACAAATTCCAGATGTACAAGCTGGATTTAAAGAGGCAGAGGAACCAGAAATCAAATTTTCAATATCCACTGGATCATATAAAAAAATAAGGAAATTTCAATAAAAACATTTTCTGCTTCATTGACTATGCTAATCCCTTTGACTATGTGCCTCACAACAAAACTGTGGAATATTCTTGAATATATGGGAATACCAGACCACATTACCTGCCTCCTTAGATCTGGACATGTAACAGCAGACTGGTTCAAAATTGGGAAAGAGTATGTCGAGGCTATATATTGTTACCCTGTTAACAGAGTACATTATATGAAATTCTGGGCTGGATGACTCACAAGCTGAAATCAAGATTGCCAGGAGAAATATCAACAACCTTAGATATGCAGATGATACCACTTTAATGGCAGAAAATGAAGAGGAACTAAAGAGCCTCTTAATGAAAATGAAAGAGGAGAATGAAAAAGCTTACTTAAAACCCAACATTCAGAAAACAAAGATCCTGGCATCTGATCCCATCACTTTGTGGCAAATAGATGAGGAAAAAAATGGAAACGGTGTCAGATTTTATCTTCTTGGCTCCAGAATCACTGTGGACAGTGACTGGAGCCATGAAATTAAAAGACACTTGCTCCTTGGAAGGAAATCTATGACAGCATATTAAAAAGCAGAGACATCACCTTTGCTGACAAAGGTTCATATAATCAAAGCTACAGTTTTTCCAGTAGTCATACATGGGTGTGAGAATTGGATCATAAAAAAGGCTGAGCACTGAAGAATTGACACTTTCAAACTGTGGTGCTTGAGAAGACTTTTGAGAATCCCTTGGACAACAAGGAGATAAAACCAGTCAACTCTACAAGAAATCAAACCTGAATAATCATTGGAAGAACTGGTGCTAAAATTGAAGCTTCAATAATTTGGCCACTTGTTGCAAAAAGCTGCTTCACTGGACTAGACCCTGATCCTCTGAAAGACTGAGGGCCAGAGGAGATGCAGGTGACAGAATGAGATGGTTGGATCACATTGCTGATTCAATGGCGTGAGTTTAAACAGTCTCAGGGAGATAGTGATGGACAGGGATGCCTGACGTAGTGCAGCTGATGGTGCTGCAAAAGGTCAGACACAGCTTAGTGACTGAACAGCAACATGCAGCTCCATACCATAAAAACAAACAACTCAGTCAAAAAATGGGCAGATGATTCAAACAGACATTTTCCCGAAGAAAACCGACAGATGAGCAAGAGGCACATGAAAAGATGTTCAGTGTTGCTAACTATTAGAGAAATGTAAATAAACACTATAATGAGACATCACCTCACACCTGCCTGTATGGCCATCATTAAAAAATCTACAAACAATTGATTTAGAGATGGTGTAGATAAAAGGGAACCTTCCTACACTGTTTATGGGAATGTAAACTGGTACTACCACTATGAATATCTATGTGGATATTCCTTAAAATACTAAAAAAGAGATACTATATGATCTAGCAATCCCACTCCTGGGCATGTATTTGGAGAAAAACTGGTTCAAAAGTTCATGCACCCCAGTGTTCATTGCAGCACTATTTACAATAGCCAATACATGGAAGAAACTTAAATGTCCAAATGAATGAATAAGGAAGATGTGGTACATTTATACAATGGTATATTACTCAGCCATAAAAAGACTGAAATAATGCCATTTACAGCAACATGGATGGACTTGAAGATAATCATACCAAGTGAAGTAAGTCAGACAGAGAAATACAAATATCATACGATATCACTTATATGAAGAATCTAAAAAAAGATACAATGAAAACTATTAGCTTATTTTAAAATGGTATAAAAACAAAGTATATGTTCATAAAATATTGAAAGAATGATCAGATTTATGCCATGATTTCTTAATATAAATGGTTTCAAAATTCTATGGATTAAGTAATATTTTCTTTAGAAAGAATTTAAGGAGCCATTTCAGTCCTCTTAACTGTCCCCTTACTATTCATGGGCCTGGTGAGCAGCACTCCATAAAGATGATCTGCAGATTCTCTCTTATCAAGAAGCATAACCAGGTTCTGCTTCTAGCATCCTCTCTGAATGTTCTTCATTGGATATTCAGTTATTTCTCATTGCTCTGTATTCTCTGCATGGCCACTTCAGAATCAGGTCAAGGATGCAATTTCAATTCTATTGTTTATTGAAAGCTTCAACTCAGTATCCTTTAATCCATCTGCCATAGCCTGTATCTCCACCCTCAGACAATCCAGCCCCAGTTGAGATTGTCAGAATTCCTGTCACACTCCAGCATCTCAGGCTCCAACTTATTGACAATAAAAGACTTAAAGTTATGAATAGTTTGGATTATTCATAATAAAGAAATGCTTTACTTATGGATTTGTACTTTAAAATTCTGCTTCATATATATATTAATAGAAGTATGAAGTATGTATCATGGAACATATATCATGTGATCATTTATACATAATGGATTCATCAAGGCTTTTTAAAGACTTTATTCAAAAGAGTCCTTCATGTAACATATTCTAAAAATGAAGTATAACTTTGGCTAATGGAACCAGAAACGATAAACTACATAGAAACTTACACTCGGTAATAAAATTTTACGAGATTAGCAATCTCTCAATACAAGTACTTTCCATGAGAAGCCATTATATAACCACTTGTTGGGGAGGATAATACACAAATAAACAGGTTGAAGTATCCTGAATCATTATTTCCTTCCATAAATATACCTGCCAGTGAAAGTGTGAAATTTGAAACCACTGACCAAGTTTGCATCTCTGATAAACATCGGTTAGCTACTTACTGATTTCTGTTTCTGTTCCTCCTTTTTTCTACATGCTATATGATCTGTCTTCTTTTGACAGCCCTTCCCTTTGGGTATGTCAATACTGTTATATATGCAAAGTGTGACTTTGAATAAACATTTTCACTGTAACATGAATGCTCAGGAAACATCCTAACCACACGTGCTCCTGATATGTCATATGTAAGGTGGTTGTGGATGGCTCACTTTGTTTGTTATGCATTGATATTATTAGATTAGAAGTTGGGCTCTGAGGAATCTACCTCACTGATTCTTTCAACAAATATTTACTGTCTACTATGTGGGAAGCATTGTTCTAAGTATTAGCAATTAACCTTGTTTTTAATTACTAGTTTATGCCCTTTTGGAGCTGATATTATGATGGAGAGAACTGCCTTTAGCTAAACAAACAAACAATTGTAATATATATTAGGCTTTGACATGAGCAATAAAGAAGAAGCAGGGTATAAACAGAGCTGTGTGCCCGTGATCAGTCACATCCAACTCTTTGCAGCCCAATGGACTGCAGTCTGCAAAGCTCCTCTGTCCACGCCATCTTCCAGAAAAGACTATTGTAGTGAGTTGTCATTTCCTCCATCAATGGACCTTCCCAACCCAGGGGCTGAACCCACATCTCCTGCACCTCTTGAATTGGCAGGCGGATTCTTTACCAGTGAGCTGCCCAAAAAGTTCTTTCAGTTCAGTTCAGTCACTCAGTTGTGTCTGACTCTTTGAGACTCCATGGACTGCAGCATGCCAGGCCATGAAGTGATGGGACTGGATGCCATGATCTTAGTTTTCTAAATGTTGAACTTAAACCAACTTTTTCACTCTCCTCTTTCACTTTCATCAAGAAACTCTTTAGTTCTTCTTCACTTTCTGCTCTGAAGCTCTTTGGAAGGGAGTAAAAGAAAGTTTTTTGGATTGGACTTTCAACAAAACCTCTCCTAGAAAATGATCATTAAATTTGTATATAAAGTGAATGAAGACACATGCCTTATAAGTTTCTGATGGAAAATATTTTAGGCAATGAAAACTTAAGTTCACATCCCAATGAATTGGGAATATAATTGATGTTTTCCAGTAAGGCAAGAGTGGGCAGAGGAGTGACTGAAAAGACTTTCAACAAAACCTCTCCTAGAAAATGATCATTAAATTTGTATATAAAGTGAATGAAGACACATGCCTTATATGTTTCTGATGGAAAATATTTTAGGCAATGAAAACTTAAGTTCACATCCCAATGAATTGGGAATATAATTGATGTTTTCCAGTAAGGCAAGAGTGGGCAGAGGAGTGACTGAAAAGACAGTAGCAGGAAATCAAATCATATAGGACTTTAAAAGCCATGGGAGAGACATTAGATTTTTTTTTTTTAAGTTAGGGTTAGGGTTAGGGTTGAGTTGAGAGCAGAAAACTGACATGACAATTTAAATTTTGAAAGGATTGCTAGAAATCCTTACAATGAGAGTTATACTGTGAAGACTACAGAAGAGAAAGTAAGAAGACAAATTATTTTTTTATTTGCTATGGTTCAGGCAGACAGTGGTGTTGGCTGTGTCTGTGGCAATGGCAATGAGAAGGTGAAGGTGAGAAGTGGCACAGTTGGAACAGAACAGTTGCAGTGTGACTAAAGCTTTGGACCTGAATAATGGAGTGGTGTCCATTTTCTGAGGTGGGCTATGTTGGGAGAAGAAAAGTGTTGTTGGGAGAGATTTGTGTGTGTGAACTTTAAGATGCCCCTTTAACAACCAAGTGGAGATGCCATAGAGAGAGTTGGTATCTGAGCCTAATATTCAGGGGATGGTTTGTACTAGAAATGCACCTTAGGGAGTCATTTCCAAGCTATAGATATTCTTTGGAACCATGGTAGTGGACAAAATCACCTACAGACTGAGTCTAGTTAGAGGAGTTTTGAGGTTGGCTTTCCAGGGCACTCCAAAAACCAGAGAATGAGGACCCAGAAGAAGAAGCTTGTGAGGGAGCAGATATCCTGGGTCTCCAACCCTATACCCTGAACATCTTTCCTAGGCCAATCACTAGAACATGATAATCGCTGTTTCTCTAAATCTCTAATATAAGAACCAATATTTATGCCAATAGTTGTTAATAAAATATTGGTAATAAAAATAACTTTCAGACAACTTTCCCATCTCTCTCTTCCACACAACAACTAAAAAACATAATGAAACTGGCTTTTCCTTTAGAAACTTCCCAACAAGCTTTTTTCTAAGCTGAGGTGGAAAAAAAAAAAAAAAACCCAAACCCTAAATTTTATTATGTATTAGATAGGTAGAACTCTCACTCCTTTGAGAGTAAACACATTAGAGATATTCCAGACAAGACTTTTGGTTGGTGTGGGGAGTCACTCAAGCACACAAAGTAATGAACATTTAGGATATATACATAAGTGCTTTCTGTGCCTCATAGTGTTTGATAGTTAGATACTGTGGACTGATAATCTAAAAGCAACTAGAAAAGAATGATGAGAAAGTCTGATGTTGACTCAGATTATCCAAAAAGGCTCAATTTTGGATAACCTCAATTTTATCTGACTTTTGTTTTGCTCTTTATAATTCATTTGCCATTGTTCGTTCAGTTTCTGGAATTTCCAAAGTATTTACTAGATTTGATTTAAAGAAATGTTATTAGAAGTAAACTTTTGCAATATGATAAAAGCATTAAAACAAACAACCTAATCAAAAAATGGATAGAAGACCTAAATAGACATTTTTCCAAGGAGGACACACAGATGGCCAAGAGGCACATGAAAAGATGTTCAACATCACTAATGAATGTTGGAGAGAATGATAAGAGAAAAGAACCCTCCTATGCTGTTTGCAGAATGTACATTGGTACAGCCATCTTGCTGGACAATATGTAGATTCCTTAAAAAAACTAAAAATAGAGCTACCATATGACTCTACAATACCACTCCTAGACATATACCTGGAGAAAAATGTGATCCAAAAGGACACACTCACCCTAATATTCATTGCAACACTGTTTACAATATCCAAGACATGGAAGCAACCTAAATGTCCATTGACAGCAGAGTGGATGAGGAAGATATGGTGCATTTATGGAGTGGAATATTACCCAGCCATTAAAAAGAATGAAATAATGCCATTTGCAGCAACATGGATGGACCTAGAGACTGTCATACTGAGTGAGGTAAGCCAGACAGTGAAGGAAGAATATCATATAACATCCCTTATATTTGGAATCTAAAAATAAATGATACAAATGAACTTATGAACCAGACAGAGACTCATGGATAACCAGCAAGGACCTGCTGTATAGCACATGGAACTCTACTCAACGTTATGTGGCAGCCTGAATGGGAGTGGGAGTTTGGGAAAGAATGAGTACATGTGAATGTATACAGCTGAAGTCCTTTGCTGTTCACCTGAAACTATCACAACATTGTTAATCATTGTATCACAGTACAAAACAGAAAGTTAAAAAAATGGTTAAAGCTTAAAAAAAAAAAAACTGTAAATATATACTAGAAATTAAGGATGTTTTTAAAATATATAATTTTGTCAATTTCTCTTGAAGCGAGTAAAATAAACTTTAATTCAATCCATTAGGAAAAAAAATGATTTTTTTTTAAATAGAAAGAATTCTCTGGGAAAGGAATTAATTAGTCACAAAGGCTATTAAATCTCCTAAAATGAACGGTTCTGCTGGAAATTAGATGTTATGTTGCTGGCTGCTGTTGTTTAGTTACTAAGTCATGTCCAACTCTTTTAAGACCTCATAAACTGTAGCCCACCAGGTTCCTCTGTCAGTGGAATTTCCCAGACAAAAATATTGGAGTGGGTTGACATTTCCTTCTCTAGGGGATCTTCCCACTCCAGGGATTGAACCCACATCTCTTATACTAGCAGGCAGATTATTTAGCTCTGAGAAGAGATTAAAAGAAACTTAAATTCCATCCATTAGGGGAAAAAAAAACCTGATTTTTTAAAAAAAAGAAGTCTCGGGGAAAGGAATTAACTAGTCATAAGGGCTATTAAATCTCCTTAAATGAACAAAGTATTCTATTGTAAATTATATAAATATTCTTTAAAATATTACTTTTACTGAAAAGATGTCATTTACATTATTAAAATGACCTAATTTGAAGAAAATATCCTTAGAGACATACAAAACCACAGGATGGTAGGAATATTAAATATGATAAATTTTAAACCCTTAATCCTCCTCTTTAATCTCCTTATTTTTATCCCCCCCTTTTTAAAAATGAATTACTTTAGAATCAGGAAATTTTTGTAATGCATCCTTGGTGTGATGGCTTACTGGTGACAATCAACTAATTTTCACTGATGAAGGAAGTTTATATTGTCAAAAAAACAAACAAACAAAAAACAAAACCACTTTTCAAGCATAGATGGCAAATTAGCAACTTTGAGTTCTATTTCTGTCTTGTTTCTGTTTGGCAAATTATGCTCAGAAATTGAGATTGCCTTTGGCAAGAATTTATTCAATGTAGATTCACTATGGAAACTATAAAATTTCACAAATCAAGAGCATATGGGATAATGTTTCTTAAATATACTCTATAGCAATAATAGATGGATCAAACTATTGTTCCACCCAAGGGGAAGATGATAGGAATAAAGTTCAAATTTAGTTGAGGTGTAAGTTTCTGCAAGTTTGTTCTCAGGACACTGGGTTAACCAACTAAGAAGGAATAGCCAGCTGCCCAAGCAAAAGTGAAAGTCCTTTGCTGCTAGAGCATGTTGCTAGGAACAAAAGTACTATCAGTAGGTAAGGAGGTTTCCCTGGAGGGGCCTGCAGCTTTTCATCACTGCCAACAAAGAGTTGTTTTCCCCAAGCAGGAATTAACATCCCTAAGTCTTCAGAGAACAGTTTACATCAGCAGAGTAAACTCGCATTGATCAAACACTTTGAGCTGCCGGTCAAACCTCTTTGTATTTAGAGCTAAAAGTCCCCTAAGCCATAGCTGCTTCTCCACATGCTCTTACGGTCAAGCCCTCAACAGTGCTGGTCAATAGCTGAGCTTACCAACAACTACTGACATAAATGACAACATCCTGAAACAGATTTCTCAATATAAACATTTTCACCCTTAGAACAAAACAAATTCATTTTTAGAACCAGAAACAAGTAGATTTTAAATCATTTCAAGCCAATACACAACTACTTCCAAGTTATTCAGGGAGATATAAAGCAAAGCATATAAAACTATATTAGGTCTATTCACTGTAGATGATCTAAATGGATACTTTGATTATGAACTATGTAACCTCAACCTGAGTTACTGGATTCCAGGTGTAGCGATTATTTCTACTAGAGTTGGACTGGAGAACTATGGATGGAAGTTCATAACAGTGTACCAGAGGCAGTGACCAAAACCATCCCAAAGAAAAAGAAATGCAAGAAGGCAAAGTGATTGTCAGAGGAGGCTTGATAAAGAGCTGAGGAAAGAACAGAAGTGAAAGACAAGAGAGAAAGGGAAAGGGAAGGGAAAGATATACCCAACTGAATTCAGAGTTCCAGAGAAGAAGAATGAGAGATAAGAAGACCTTCTTAAATGAACAGTACAAAGAAATTGAGAAAGACAATAGAATAGGAAAGACTAGAGATCTCTTCAAGAAAACTAGAGATATCAAGAGAACATTACAAGAAAGGGTAGGCAAGAAGGGAAAGATATACCCAACTGAATTCAGAGTTCCAGAGAAGAAGAATGAGAGATAAGAAGACCTTCTTAAATGAACAGTACAAAGAAATTGAGAAAGACAATAGAATAGGAAAGACTAGAGATCTCTTCAAGAAAACTAGAGATATCAAGAGAACATCACAAGAAAGGGTAGGCATGGTAAAGGACTGAAACAGTAAGGACCTAACTAAAGTAGAAGAGATTAAGAGGTAGTAAGAATACAAGACGGAGAAGGCAATGGCAACCCACTCCAGTACTCTTGCCTGGAAAATCCCATGGGCGGAGAGGCCTGGTAGGCTAACTATACAAAAAAGATCTTAATGACCTGGATAATCATGATGGCGTGGTCATCCTAGAGTATGAGGGGTGAGGTGTGAGGTGTGAGGTGTGAGGTGGGCCTCAGGAAGAATTACTAAGAACAAAGTTGGTGGAGATGATGGAATTCCAGCTGAGCTACTTAAAAATCCAAGATGATGCTGTTAAAGTGCTGCACTCAATATGTCACTAAATTTGGAAAAATTGGTAGTAGACACAAGACTGGAAAAGGTCAGTTTTCATTTCAATCCCAAAGAAGGGCAATGCCAAAGAAATGTTCAAACTACCATACAATTGTGTTCATTTCACAGGCTAGTAAGGTTATGTTCAAAATTCTTTAAGCTAGGCTTCATCAGTACATGAACTGAGAATTTTTAAATGTACAAGTTGGATTTTGACGAAGCAGAGGAGCCAGAGATCAAATTGCCAACATTGCTGGATTGTGGAATTCCAGAAAAACATCTACTTTTGCTTCATTGACTATGCTAAATCCTTTGAATGTATGGATCACAACAAGCTGTGGGAAATTCTTAAAGAGATCAGAGTACCTTATCTGTAGCCTGAGAAACCTGTATGTAGGAAAAGAAGCAACAGTTAGAACTGAACATAAAACAACTGACTGGCTCAAAATTTGGAAGGTAATAATAAGCCTGTATACTGTCACCCTGCTTATTTATCTTATATGCAGAGTATATTATGCAAAATGCTGGGCTGGAGGAATCATAAGCTGGAATCAAGATTGCCAGGAGAAATATCAGTAATCGCGGATATGTAGATGATACCACTCTAATGGCAGAAAATGAAGAGGAACTGAAGAGCCTCTTGGTGAAGGTGGAAAAAGGGCAATGAAAAAGCTTGAAATACAACAGTAAAAAATTAAGATCATGGCTTTCAGTCCTATCACCTAATGGCAAGTAGAAGGGGAAAAAATGGAAGGAGTGACAGATTTTAATTTCTTGGACTTCAAAATCACCACACATAGTGATTGCAGCCATGAAGTTAAAAGATGCTTGTTCCTTGGAAGGAAAGCTATGACAAATGTAGACAGCATATTAGAAAGCAGAGACATCACTTTGCTGACAAAAGTCCATCTAATCAAAGCTATGGTTTCTCCAATAGTCATGTACGGATGTGAGATTTGGATCATAAAGAGGGCTGAGCACCAAAGAATTGATGCTTTTGTGCTGGAGAGACTCTAGAGAGTCCCTTAGACTTCAAGGAGATCAAACCCGTCAATGCTAAAGGAAATCAATACAGAATATTCATTAGAAGCACTGATGCTGAAGCTAAAGCTCCAATACTTTGGCCATGTGATGTGAAGAGCCAACTCACTGGAAAAGACCCTGATGCTGAGTAAGAGTGAAGGTAAAAGGAGAAGGGGGCGGCAGAGACTGAGATGTTTAGATAGCACCACTGACTCAACGGACATGAATCTGAGCAAACTCTGGGAGACAGTGGAGGAAAGAGGAGCCTGGTGTGCTATAGTCCACGGGGTGGCAAAGAGTCGGACATGACTTGGCAATTGAACATCAACAACAACCCGAAACTGAGTTGCTGGATTCCTGGTGTAGCAATTATTTATACTAGATTTGGTAATAAAAATTTCCCATAATTAAAAAAACAAATGCTTTAAAATTATCTTACTTATATGAATATATAAGTTTTGCATTATGAATCTATATTGGCTAGAAAAAATTTTAAAATCTGCATTAAGATTGTGTCAGAATCTTTAGAATTACAGGAAAAAAGAAAAAGACTTTCTTCTGAAACTGTTAACTCTCACACTAACTTCTGTTATCCTAGATTGATCTCTCTCCTACTATATGATTCTACTTTTGGAAGCAAAATGTCAGACCTTAGAATACCATTAGAATTAATCTGCTTTATTAAAAGCTATGTTTCTGCATAGTAACTCAAATCTGGTTTAAAAACATCTCCAAAGCAGATGTATCTACCCTTAGAATGGCAATTTTTACTAGGTTCAAATTGTGCTAACATTTTATGTCACAAGCAACTAATTTTTTTATATTATTCATTTTGAAATTTTATGTTTTTCTCTGCTTCTATCTTCAGTCTTAGTTCAGGTTGCTATAACAAAATACCATAGACAGAGTGACTTTAACAACAATGTTTATTTCTCACAGTTCTGAAGGCTAGAATGTCCAAGATCAAGGGGACAGCAAATTCAGTATCTAGTGAAGATATTCTTCCTGGTTTACAGGCAGCTACATTTTTGCTGAATAAGAAAGGGCTCTCATCTCTTCCTTTAGTTATAATGGCATTAATCCCATCACCAGTAGTTCACCCTTGTGACCTCTCAACCTAATTATTTTTCAGAGGCTCCACCTCCAAATACCATCACATTGTGGGTTAGGGCTTCAATAGATGAATTTGGGGAGGGCATAAACATTCATTCAGTCCATAGCAATCTCTTTTAAAGCATGTAAGGCAATAATAATGCCGATAATAACAACTTTTATTTGCAGAACACTTGCTCTGAGCCAAACACCCCCCTGAGGATATTACCATCATCCTAGCTCATCTAATCTTCACAACAAATCTGTTAGGGTGATTATTATCACCTCCATTTTACAGGGAAAACTGAGGAAAAGTGACACTAAGTAGCTTGCTTAATGTTATTAATTTGGGAAATGGCAGAGTTGGGATTTTAACTCAGTCTGATTTTAGAGACTATTTTCTTTACCAGCATTTTACATAGATTTTTTCCTTACTCCTATTTGTCTGTTTGTTTTTTGGTTTTGTTTAGTTTATTAGTAACTTTTAACAAAGGGTATAGCACTCAAGGCTTTCCAGATGGCACAGTGGTAAAGAATACCTCCGCCAAACAGAAGAGGCAAGAGACAGGGTTCAGTCCCTGGTCAGGGAAGATCCTGTGGAGAAGGAAGTGGCACCCGGCTCCAGTATTCTTGGCTGGGAAAGCCCATGGACAGAGGAGCCTGGAGGGTTACAGTCCATGCTGTTGCAAAGAGTCAGACACATCTTAGAGACCGAACAACAACACAATAGTACATAAAACGAAGGAAAGCAATCTCTAGTTCTCATTTAATAACCGATTGTTAGTACTTGCTGTTGTCCAGTTGCTCAGTCATATATGCCAGTCATTTGTTCGCATCCCTGTGTACTGCAGCACGTCAAGCTTCCCTGTCTTTCACTAGCTCCTGGAGTTGGCTCAAACTTATGGGCATTGAGTCGATGATGCCATCCAACCATCTCATCCTCTGTTGCCCTCTTCTCCTCCTGCCCTCAGTCTTTTCCAGCATCAGGGTCTTTTCCAATGAATTGGCTCTTCACATAATGTGGCAAAGGGTACTGGAGCTTCAGCATCATTCCTTCCAATGAACATTTAGGATTGATTTCCTTTAGGATTGACTGGTTTGATCTCCTTGCTAGTCAAGGGACTCTTAATGTTCTTTTCCAGACTCACAGTTCAAGAGCATCAATTCTTTGTGCTCAGTCTTTTTTATGATCCAAATTTCACATCTATACTAGGAAAACCATAGCTTTGACTATACAGACCTTTGTTGGCAAAGTGATGTCTCTGTTGTCTAATACACTGTCTGGGTTTGTAATAACTTTTCTTCCAAGGAGCAAGCTTCTTTTAATTCCATGGCTGCAGTAATTCTCCTAAGTGATTTTGAAGCCCAAGAAAATAGTCTGTCACTGTTTTCATTTTTTCCCCATCTATTTGCCATGAAGTGACGGGACTGGATGCCATGTTCTTAGTTTTTTTTGAATGTTGAGTTTTAAACCAGCTTTTTCACTCTCCTCTTTCACCTTCATCAAAAGGCTCTTTAGTTTCTCTTTGCTTTCTATCACAGAAGTGGCATCATTTGCATATCTGAGGTTATTGATATTTCTCCCAACAATCTTAATTGCAGCCTGGCATTTTGCATGATGTATTGTGCATATAAGTTAAATAAACAGGGTAGCACTATACAGCTTTGACATTTTCCTTTTCCAATTTTGAACAAATCCATTGTTCCATGTCTGGTTCTAACTTTTGCTTCTTGACTTGCATACAGGTCTAATGATTCTCAGGGTTTCCAACAAATCAGTGACTGTGTTTCAGAGCCCTGCACAGTTACTGGTTTATTTCATAACTGCTGAGTTGGGATAGCATGCTGATCTCTGTGAACAGCACCCAGGTAACTACATGTAAAAACTGTATTTAATGTAGAAGATGGTAGAATTAAAGAGAGGTTCCAATTAGAGGCAGCTAAGAATGCCAAATTTTTATAAGTTGGGGGGATATTTTACTAGTAGCAATTAATATCTGATTTAATTCAGAAATATTTTAATATTAAAATTCAGTTAGGGAGTTTCTATTATGAATTAATATAGTTTCATGTAATTTATGTGATTCCCTGTATAGCCCAATAGTATGCTAATAGCAATGCTTTCATTAAAAGTATTGATATCAAAACAACAAATAAAGCATGCTTTTATGTCCTCTTTTCAATACCATTTTTATTATTCAGCTATAAGTATTTAGAGAAATCCCTAAGAAGATCTTCTGTACTAATTTTCAGCTCATCTTCAAAGAGCTTTTCAACAAAAGATTATTACTTTAAATATAGTGGCAGGCATTGTTAACCATATCATACAGACAATCGTTCCTGAGGCATAGACTTAGAATATTGCCTGATATTGCAAAGCAAGTCAGTTAGAGTTAGACTGATGTTCTAATCTGTTATTCATGCCACAATCTGATAAAAAGTTAAAAGTTTAGTGAATTAAAAATAATAGTAACATCAGGAAAATATCTGTGGTAGGATGTGGAATTTGAGTACATATAAATTTGTATTATAGAATTCCTACATGAAAAGGCTCTTAGGGAACAATCTTGTCAAATTTCCTGGTAAATAACAAGTAAGGATAGATTAAGTGATTTACCCAAGGCCACACAGTTTTCTCATGATACGGAAAGTATAGAATTTCATTTTATTTTCATTCTACACTTACTGACAGGATAGTGTATCCCAATTTTCTGCTGCGTGGCAGGAATTCAAAGATGAGCAATGCACTAGGATTGCAAGTAAAGGAAAAAAAGGAGGTAAAAGAATAGTTGCAATGTGGTGTGATTATTTCTATGAGATGGAGAGTCCACTCCTTTCTAATACTGCTCTGCCCCTATAGCACATTAACATGCACCACCTGGGAAGCATCCAGAATCTGTTAATACTATAACTCTACATTTATTTTCACACAATTGCTTTTGAGTACATCATTAGCATTTCTTGATATCTGATCATTTTCTGTCTGATCCTAGACATACCATAGGTAGTATATCATTTTCTAGAGATGTTAAATTAATAAAATTAGTTTCTCCTAAAGCACGTCTAATATGAAAGGAATAGATCTCACAGAAAAGGTTGCCCCTGGTTTTCTGAACAGCCCTAGGAATATCACCGAACTTCTCCATGGTTACTGCATTTTTTTTTCTCTTTGAGCACATCTCTTAGGTATGAGATTTTAGGGCTTTAAAGAAAAAGATTTCTGATAAAGAAAAGGGGGTGCCCATAGGAGAATTCTCTTAAAGTCAGGATGTGACTAAGGGAAGTCTGACAGAATGTGATAAAACAAAGAATATGGAAAAAATTAATGGAGAAAGTGGAGCAAGAATGATGAGGGAAAATAAGACAGCTATGCAAGATGCAATTTCCTGTTTGGTGTTTGTTCTTATGATATTTCTTTGTCAATGTTGTCTCTATTTTAACATTTCTTGGAGGATGTATATGTTTAAAATCACTTTTTGTATCAATAGATGCTATCACACAAAATAAAATAAACTCTCAAAAGGCAAGTCTAAAAAGCAAATATTTTGACTAATAGGATCAATGTGATTTTAGAAATGCAAGCATAGAAAGCATTTGCTCNTTGGTGTTTGTTCTTATGATATTTCTTTGTCAATGTTGTCACTATTTTAACATTTCTTGGAGGATGTATATGTTTAAAATCACTTTTTGTATCAATAGATGCTATCACACACAATAAAATAAACTCTCAAAAGGCAAGTCTAAAAAGCAAATACTTTGACTAATAGGATCAATGTGATTTTAGAAATGCAAGCATAGAAAGCATTTGCTCTTTTGTTCATAGTGCTAGTGTTAAGCCACTTTCAGTCGTGTCCAACTCTTTGCAACCCCGTGGGCTGTAGCCCACCAGGCTCCTCTGTCCATGGGCTTCTCCAGGCAAGAATACTGGAGTGGCTTGCCATTTCCTTCTCCAGGGGATCTTCCCGACCCAGGGATCAAAGCGCATCTCTTATGTCTCCTGCATTGGCAGGCGGGCTCTTTACCACTAGTACCACCTGGGAAGCCCGTTTTGTTCATAGAAAGAACTACTTACAGTTATCAGGATTCAAATCAATATTTAATTTATTAAAGGTAAAATAGCTTAACTTTCCCTTATGCCTTTGAGCTATATTTATAAANAGCGCATCTCTTATGTCTCCTGCATTGGCAGGCGGGCTCTTTACCACTAGTACCACCTGGGAAGCCCGTTTTGTTCATAGAAAGAACTACTTACAGTTATCAGGATTCAAATCAATATTTAATTTATTAAAGGTAAAATAGCTTAACTTTCCCTTATGCCTTTGAGCTATATTTATAAATCTCATTATGAAAATAAATAAAATGTGAATATTTCTCTTAAATTTTCCTTTGATTAATGTTTGACCAACTTTATTTGAACAGAATAAATTCCTTTAAATAAGAATCCTCACTTGTTAATTTAATTAGTTAAATTTTCTGGAGCATTTTATACTGCTTTTAAAAATACAACATATTTGAACTACAACACATTGTTGAAAGAAACCACAAAAAGTTACTGCTGCTGCTGCTAAGTCCCTTCAGTCGTGGCCGACTCTGTGTGACCCCATAGACGGCAGCCCACCAGGCTCTCCCGTCCCTGGGATTCTCCAGGCAAGAACAGTGGAGTGGGTTGCCATTTCCTTCTCCAATGCATGAAAGAGAAAAGTGAAAGTGAAGTCGCTCAGTCTGTCTGACTGTTAGCAACCCCATGGACTGCAGCCCACCAGGCTACTCCGTCCATTGGATTTTCCAGGCAAGAGTACTGGGGTGGGTGCCATTGCTTTCCCCGACAAAAAGTTACTAGAAGATATTAAATAATATCAAAATAAATTAAGAGATAGTCCATATTCATGGATCAGAATACTCAACATTATGAAGATAACAATTATCCCTAAGTTTGATCTTCAAATATAGTATAAAGCCTATAAAACTCCCAATTGACTTATATTGCTAAAATTTACAAGTCAATCCTAAAATTTGTATTGAATAGCAAAAATTTCCTGAAATAGAACAAAGTTGGAGGATTTAAACTATCTAAATT
>SJYX01018171.1:0-23085 GCA_006410675.1 Oreotragus oreotragus | reverse complement strand
AGATCAAACCAGTCACTCCTAAAAGAAATCAATCTTGAATATCCATTGGAAGGACTGATGCTGAAACTGAAGCTCCAATATTTTGGCCACCTGATATAAAGAACTGGCTCACTGGAAAAGACCCTGATGGTGGGAATGATTGAAGGCGGGAGGAGAAGGGGATGACAGAGGATGAGATGACTGATGGCATCACGGATGAATATGAGTTTGAGCAGGCTCTGGGAGTTGGTGATGGACAGGGAAGCCTGGCGTGCTGCGATTCATGGGTCACAAAAAATTGGACATGACTGAATGAATGAACTGAACTGACTGATAAAGAAAGACAATAACAAGTATTGGTGAATATATGGAGAAATTGGAAAACTCATCCATTGTTGGTAGAGATACAAATGGTGAAGTCACTTTGGAAAATAATTAGACATTTTGTTATAAAGCTAAATACAAATTTACCACATGACTCAGCAATTCTAATCATACATACCTTCCAAGCAAAATAAAAATATAGCCACACAGAGGCTTTTTGGTGATGGTCATTGCAGCATATTTATAATAACCAAAACGTGAAACATTCCAAATATACATAAACCATAAAATGGGCAATCAAATTATGGTATATTCATACAATGAAATACTAATTAGCAATAAAAAGGAGAGATATTAAAGTATGGATGAAAGATGCCAAACACAGTGATCACATATGTTTTATTCCATTCATATGAAATGTTTCAGAAAAAAAAAATCCATAGAAATAATATTAGATTAAGGGCTGGTATGGAAGGAAAATATAATAGTTGAATGATGGTCCACAAAGATTTCCATATACTAATACTGAAAGTCTGTTTTCTTATATGGCAAAAGGATTTTTGCGTAGGTAATCTAGTTAAGAATTTTGAGATGGAGAGATTATTCTGGATTATATGGATGGGCCTAGAGTAATCACAAGAGTCCTTATTAGAAAGCAAGAGTGTCACAATCAGAGAAGACAATTTGAAGATGTTGCTTCTGGATTTAAAGAAGGATAAAGAGACTAGCTGATGGCAAAAGGAATTTTGCATAGGTAATCTAGTTAAGAATTTTGAGATGGAGAGATTATTCTGGATTATATGGATGGGCCTAGAGTAATCACAAGAGTCCTTATTAGAAAGCAAGAGTGTCACAATCAGAGAAGACAATTTGAAGATGTTGCTTCTGGATTTAAAGAAGGATAAAGAGACTAGCTGGAGAAGGAAATGGCAACCCACTCTGTTCCTGCCTGGAGAATCCCAGGGACGGGGGAGCCTGGAGGGCTGGCGTCTATGGGGTCGCACAGAGTCGGACACAACTGAAGCGAAGCAGCAGCACAAAGAGTCTAGCTAAGAACAAAGGCATGCTAACAGTTTCTAGAAGCTAGAGAAGAGATGATGTAAGAAATGGCTAACAAGGAAACAGATTTTCCCTTGAACTTCCAGAGAAGAAACAACCCTGTTAACACCTTAATTTTAGTCCTAAAAGATTCATTTTGACTTCCAACTTCTAGATAATAAATTTGGCTTGCTTTAAATCATTAATTTTGCGGTAATTCATGACATTCATAATAGAAAATGGGGCTACATTTCTTCTAAAGACTCTAGGGAATCCCCCTACCCCGTTTTTAACTCTAGAGGCTTGCCTGACTTTTTTGGCTCACGGCCCCACATCACTGATTTCTTGCTTCCATGGTCACAACCCCCTCTCTGATTTCTGTTCCCTCTTTTATTTATAAGAACACTTGTTATCACATTGAGCACACTGACACAAGATAAATCTCTTCATCTCAAGATCCTTAACTTTGTTAAACCTACAAAATCCCTTTTGTCACTTAAGATAACATACTTATAGGTCTCAGGGACTAGGACATAGATATCTTTGAAGGTAACTATTCTGCCTACTACATTTCATAAAGATGCCAAAAAGTATACACTTGATTAAAGCATCTTATAAAGTTGAGGTTATAAATGTGCCAAATCAGGTTTTTGAAACTCTTCCATTTTTCTTTACAAAATGAATCGGATTTCATTTAAAATCACTGATTAATAAAAATTCAAACTGCTCTCATATTTAATATTAAAATATTCATATTATGAGTTTTATTAATTTTACCATTTCTAAATGTAACAGTAAATCTTCTCAGGGTTGAAAAGATAGTAACCTAAACAACTTGGTTGAACATTGTTCCAGTCTCAGCAAGCCTGAAGTTACTAGTATAATTGCTCATTAGTCTGAAGATTAAGGTAAGAATGAAGAATGGGCACTGCTTATGTACAGGAGTTAATTGGCCCCATTTTATGGTTCTTTAATATGAAGGTTCATGTTTACAGGCTTATATATACGAAGTCAGTTATGCCATCCAACCATCTCATCCTCTGTCATCCCCTTCTCCTCCTGCCTTCAATCTTTCCCNGAAAAGCTCTTAATGACCCAGATAATTACAGTGGTGTGGTCCCTTACCTAGAGAAGGACATTCTGGAGTATGAAGCCAAATAGGCTTTAAGAAGCATTACTACAAAGGGCTTCCCTAGTAGCTCAGCTGGTAAAGAATCCACCTGCAATGCAGGAGACCCTGGTTTGATTCCTGTCAGGAAGATCCACTGGAGAAGGGATAGGCTACCTACTCTAGTATTCTTGGGCTTCCCTGGTGGCTCAGCTGGTAAGGATCTTCCTGCAATTCAGGAGACCTGTGTTCAATCTACTGGTAAAGAATCCACCTGCAATGCAGGAGACCCTGGTTTGATTCCTGTCAGGAAGATCCACTGGAGAAGGGATAGGCTACCTACTCTAGTATTCTTGGGCTTCCCTGGTGGCTCAGCTGGTAAGGATCTTCCTGCAATTCAGGAGACCTGTGTTCAATCTCTGGGTTGGAGGGATCCCCTGGAGAAGGGAAAGGCTACCCACTCCAGTATTCTGGCCTGGAAAATTCCACGGACTTTATAGTCCATGGGGTCACAAAGAATCAGAAACAACTGAGCGACTTTCACTTCACTACAAGCAAATCTAGTGGAGGTGATAGAATTTCAGCTGACACTGTTAAAGTGCTGCACTCAATACATCAGCAAATTTGGAAGACTCAGCATGCCCACAGGATTGGAAAAGGTCAGCTTTCATTCCATTCCCAAAGAAGGGCAATGCCAAACAAGGTTCAAATACCATACAATTACATTCGTTTCACATGCTAGCAAAGTATGCTCAATATCCTTTAAGCAAGCTTCTGCAGTACATGAACTAAGAACTTCCAGATGTACAAGCTGGATTTAGAAAAGGTAGAGAAACCAGAGTTCAAATTACCAACATTTCTTGGATTAGGATCATGGAGAAAGCAAGGGAGCGCCAGAAAAACATCCACTTCTGCTCCACCCTTATGGCAGAAAGTGAAGAAGAACTAAACAAACTCTTGATGAAAGTGAAGGAAGAGAGTGAAAAAGTCGGCTTAAGCTCAACATTCAGAAAACTAAGATCATGGCATCTGGTCCCATCACTTCATGGCAAATAGATGGGGAAACAGTGGAAATGGTGGCTGACTCTATTTTGGGGGGCTCCAAAATCACTGCAGATGATGAAGGCAGCCATGAAATTAAAAGACACTTACTCCTTGGAATAAACGTTATGACCAACCTAGACAGCATATTAAAAAGCAGAGACATTACTTTGTCAACAAAGGTCTGTCTAGTCAAGGCTATGGTTTTTCCAATAGTCATGTATGCATGTGAGAATTGGACTGTAAAGAAAGCTGAGTGCTGAAGAATTGATGCTTTTGAACTGTGGTGTTGGAGAAGACTCNACTCCTTGGAATAAACGTTATGACCAACCTAAACAGCATATTAAGAAGCAGAGACATTACTTTGTCAACAAAGGTCCGTCTAGTCAAGGCTATGGTTTTTCCAATAGTCATGTATGCATGTGAGAATTGGACTGTAAAGAAAGCTGAGTGCTGAAGAATTGATGCTTTTGAACTGTGGTGTTGGAGAAGACTCTTGGGAGTCCCTTGGACTGCAAGGAAATCCAACCAACCCATTTTAAGGAAATCAGTCCTGAATATTCATTGGAAGGACTGATGCTGAAGCTGAAACTCTAATACTTTGGCCACCTGATGTGAAGAACCGACTCATTTGAAAAGACCCTGATGCTGGGAAAGATTGAAGGCAAGAGGTGAAAGGGGACAGCAGAAGATGAGATGGTTGGATGGCATCACTGACTCAATGGAGATGAGATTGAGCAGACTCCAGGAGGACATGGAGGCCTGACGTGCTGTGTTCCTTGGGGTTGCAAAGAGTCAGGCATGACTGAGTGACTGAACTGAACTGAACTGCTTCACTGACTATACTAAATCCCTTGACTGTGTGGATCACCACAAACTGGAAAATTCTTAAAGTGATAAGCATACCAGACTATCTTACAAGAGAAGATGAGACCTTACCTGTCTCCTGAGAAACCTGTATGTGGGTTAAGAAGCAACAGTTAGAACCATACATGGAACAACTGACTGGAGGCTTATTTAACCTATTTGCAGAGTACTTCATGTGAAATGCCAAGCTAGATGAATCACAAGCTGGAATCAAGATTGTCAGGAGAAATATCAACAACCTCAGATATGTAGATGATAACACTCTAATGGCAGAAAGTGAAGAGGAACTAAAGAACCTCTTGATGACGGTGAAAGAGGACAGTTAAAAAGCTGGCTTCAGACAATATTAAAAAGCTAAGATCATGGAATCCAGTACCATCACATCATGACAAATAGAAGGGAAAAGACTGGAAGGACTGACATTTTATTTTCCTGGGCTCCAAAAGCAGAGGCATTACTTTGCTGACTAAGGTATGACTAGTCAAGGCTATGGTTTTTCCTGTGGTCATGTATGGATGTGAGAGTTGGACTGTGAAGAAGGCTGAGCATCGCAGAATTGATGCTTTTGAACTGTGGTGCTGGAGAAGACTCTTGAGAGTCCCTTGGACTGCAAGGAGATCCAACCAGTCCATTCTGAAGGAGATCAACCCTGAAATTTCTTTGGAAGGAATGATGCTAAAGCTGAAACTCCAGTACTTAGATGAATCACAAGCTGGAATCAAGATTGTCAGGAGAAATATCAACAACCTCAGATATGTAGATGATAACACTCTAATGGCAGAAAGTGAAGAGGAACTAAAGAACCTCTTGATGAAGGTGAAAGAGGACAGTTAAAAACCTGGCTTGAAACAATATTAAAAAGCTAAGATCATGGAATCCAGTACCATCACATCATGACAAATAGAAGGGAAAAGAGTGGAAGGAGTGACATTTTATTTTCCTGGGCTCCAAAAGCAGAGACATTACTTTGCTGACTAAGGTCCGACTAGTCAAGGCTATGGTTTTTCCTGTGATCATGTATGGATGTGAGAGTTGGACTGTGAAGAAGGCTGAGTGCCGAAGAATTGATGCTTTTGAACTGTGGTGTTGGAGAAGACTCTTGAGAGTCTCTTGGACTGCAAGGAGATCCAACTAGTCCATTCTGAAGGAGATCAACCCTGAAATTTCTTTGGAAGGAATGATGCTAAAGCTGAAACTCCAGAACTTTGGCCACCTCATGAGAAGAGTTGACTCATTGGAAAAGACTGATGCTGGGAGGGATTGGGGGCAGGAAGAGAAGGGGACAACCGAGGATGAGATGACTGGATGGCATCACTGACTCGATGGACGTGAGTCTGAGTGAACTCTGGGAGATGGTGATGGACAGGGAGGCCTGGCGTGCTGCGATTCATGGGGTCGCAAAGAGTCGGACACTACTGAGCGACTGAACTGAACTGAACTGAACNCTGTCTCTTATACACATCTAGATGTGTATAAGAGACAGATGGACGTGAGTCTGAGTGAACTCTGGGAGATGGTGATGAACAGGGAGGCCTGGCGTGCTGCGATTCATGGGGTCGCAAAGAGTCGGACACTACTGAGCGACTGAACTGAACTGAACTGAACTGAAAACCACCGAAGATGGTCATTACACCAATGAAATTAAAAGATAATTACTCTTTGGAAGGAAAGCTATGACATAGCTAGACAGCATAGTAAAAAACAAATAGATCACTTTGCTGACCAAGGTCTGAATAGTCAAAGTTATGTTTTTTTCCAGTAGTCATGTACAATGTGCGAGTTTGACCATAAACCTGAGCACCATAAAGAGTCTGCTGAAGAAGGCTGTTGAGAATCCTTTGGACTGCATGGAGACAAACCAGTCAATCCTAAAATAAATCAACTTTGAATATTAATTAGAAAGAATGGTGCTGAAGCTGAAGCTCTGATACTTTGGCCACGTGATACAAAAAGCTGACTCATTGGAAAGACTCTGATGCTGGGAAAGATTGAAGGCAAAAGGAGAAGGAAATGACAAAGGATGAGATGGTTACATAGTATCGTTGACTCAATGGACATGAATTTAAGCACACTCCAGGAGATAGTGAAGGACAATGAAGACTTGTGTGCTGCAGACCATGTGGTCACAAAGAGTTGGACATGACTAGTGACTGAACAGAAAACAACATATCTAAAGGATGATTTCAGTGAGCTCAGTTCAGTTCAGTTCAGTCACTCAGTCATGTCCGACTCTTTGCGACCCCATGGACTGCACCACGCCAGGAGTCCATCACCAACTCCCAGAGTTCACCCAGACTCACATCCATTTGGTCACAAAGAGTTGGACATGACTAGTGACTGAACAGAAAACAACATATCTAAAGGATGATTTCAGTGAGCTCAGTTCAGTTCAGTTCAGTCACTCAGTCATGTCCGACTCTTTGCGACCCCATGGACTGCACCACGCCAGGAGTCCATCACCAACTCCCAGAGTTCACCCAGACTCACATCCATTGAGTCAGTGATGGCATTCAGCCATCTCATCCTCTGTAGTCCCCTTCTCCTCCTGCCCCCAATCCCTCCCAGCATCAGAGTCTTTTCCAATGAGTCAACTCTTCGCATGAGGTGGCCAAAGTACTGGAGTTTCAGCTTTAGCATCATTCTTTCCAAAGAAATCCCAGGGCTGATCTCCTTCAGAATGGATTGGTTGGATCTCCTTGCAGTCCAAGGGACTCTCAAGAGTCTTCTCCAACACCACAGTTCCAAAGCATCAATTCTTCGGTGCTCAGCCTTCTTCACAGTCCAACTCTGACAACCATACATGACCACTGGAAAAACCATACCCTTGACTAGATGGACCTTAGTTGGCAAAGTCAGACTATTGAATTTCCCATATATACCAAACAGCTTTGTTCCTAGAATATATACCAAAACATTCCTTTTTAAAATTTATGAATTCCATTGGGCTATTTTTATTAAAAAACAATATAAATTTGCTTGAGAAGGATAACAGACTTTTTCAGCAAAATTAATTCTTTTGTATAACAGAATAACTATATACATATAAATAGTTTTATGTATTCATATGATTATATGTATATGTATGTATATATGACATATATATAGTTATATATATGTATGTATAACTATATGTATATAGTTATTCTGTTATACAATATACATATATATGTATACATATACACACATATATACACATATGTATACATAGTTATACATACACCAACTCCGGGAGTTAGTGATGGACAGGGAGGCCTGGCCTGCTGTAGTCCACAGAGTCACAAAGAGTCAGATATGACTGAGCGACTAAACTGACTGATTGATTCATACATACATATACTGTATAACTATATATATGAAAAGTGAAAGCATTAGTCATTCATCATGTCTGACTCTTTGCAACACTATGGACTGAAGCCCAGCAGGTTTTTCTGTCCATGGAATTCTCCAGGCGAGAATACTGGAATAGGTAGCCATTTCCTTCTCCAGGGGATCTTTGCGACCTAGGGATCAAACCGAGTCTCCTGCATTGCAGGTGGATTCTTTACTATCTGAGCCACTAGTGAAGCCAACTATATATGTCCATATACATACGATATTTTGTCACATATATTGCTATTTTTGTTTAGTTGGTAAATCATGTTCCACTCTTTTGTGACCCCATTGACTGTAGCCTGACAGGTGCCTCTGTCCATGAGATTTTCCAGGCAACAATACTGGAGTGGGTTGCCATTTCCTTCTCCAGGGAATCTTCTTGAACCAGGGATTGAACTCGCATCTCCTTCACTGACAGGCAGATTCTTTACCACTGAGCCACCTGGGAAGCCCCATCGTATGTATACATACCACATTTATACAGTTGCCTTGCCATTTATGTATCCTTTATCCTATCTACTGGGTTGTTTGGAAGCTGTAAACACAAAAAGTTCTGCATCTCTAGAAGATCAATAATGCTTTCTTGAAAGTTTCAGCAACTTATTTCTTGCTCATCATGTAGAGATACCTGGTAACATCGTAAATTACTGTCTCTTATACACATCTAGATGTGTATAAGAGACAGCCTTTATCCTATCTACTGGGTTGTTTGGAAGCTGTAAACACAAAAAGTTCTGCATCTCTAGAAGATCAATAATGCTTTCTTGAAAGTTTCAGCAACTTATTTCTTGCTCATCATGTAGAGATACCTGGTAACATCGTAAATTAAGTGTTTATTTTTCTCACATATAAATGAGTTCAGAATCAGTAGTCCATGGCTGGTCCAGTGACTGAATGCAATCATCAAAGACCTAGGGCCTTTTGAGCTTACTGATTTCCTATCCTTAGCATGAGACTCTTATCCTTATGCTCACGAAAGTCTATGATCATACAAAGACATATGCTGGAATTACTATTAAAATTGCTATTATAATAGTGTTTATGTATGTACATACACTATATACTATGCATACATTATTTGTATATTCTATGAATACTCTATATAATAGTTACTTCAATCACTATTATGTGTGTATATATGTATGTATATACATACATATATATATACATGCACAAGCTGGAATTAATAACCTTAGATATGCAGATGACACCACCCTCATGGAAGAAAGTGAAGAAGAACTAAAAAGCCTCTTGATAAAAATGAAAGAAGAGAGTGAAAAAGCTAGCTTAAAACTCAATATTCAGAAAGCTAAAATCATGGCATCTGGTCCCATAACTCCATGGCATATAGATGGGGAAACAGTAGAAACAGTGACAGACTTTATTTTCGGGGGCTCCAAAATCACTGCAGATGGTGACTTCAGCCATGAAATTAAAACACGCTTGCTCCTTGGAAGAAAAGCTATGACCAAGCTAGACAGCATATTAAAAAGCAGAGACATTACTTTGCCAACAAAGGTCAGTCTAGTCAAGCTATGGTTTTTCCAGTAGTCGTATATTGATGTGAGAGTTGTACTGTAAAGAAAGCTGAGTGCCAGAGAATTGATGCTTTTGAACTGTGGTGTTGGAGAAGACTCTTGAGAATCCCTTGGACTGGAGGAGAGTCCCTTGGGGATCTCTTGCAACCAGTCAGTCCTAGAGGAAATCAATCTTGAATACTCACTGGAAGGACTGATGCTGAAGTTGAAACTTCAACACTTTGGCCACCTGATGCAAAGAACTGACTCCTTGGAAAAGACCCTGATCCTGGGAAAGATTGAAGGTGGGAGGAGCAGGGGTCAACAGAGGATGAGATGGTTGGATGTCATCACCAGCTCGATAGACATGAGTTTGAGCAAGCTTTGGGAATTGGTGATGGACAGGGAAGCCTGATGTGCTACAGTTTATGGGGTTGCAAAGAGTGAGACACAATTGAGTAACTGAACTGACTGACATACAGCCATAAAAATTGAATCTTGCCATTTGAGAAACAGAAATGGATCTAGAGTATAATTATGTCAAGTGAAATAAGTCAGACAAATATAGATATCATATGATCTCACTTACACATGAAATATTAAAAAGAAAACAAGTGAACAAAGTAATGCAACAGACTCACAGATGCAGGAAAAAAATAAGTGGTCACCAAAGGGGAGAGCTGTGAGGGCTGAAATGATGAAGGGAATTAAGAGGCATAAACTTTCAGCTATAAAAAATAAGTCATGAAGGTGTAATATATGGTACAATAAATATGATCAGTAATATTATAATAACTTTGTATGGGAAAAGATGGTTGCTAGACTTAATTTATTGACCATTTTGTCATGTATTTAAATGTCGAATTACTATGTTACAACCTGAAACTAACAGAATATTGTATATCAACAATATTTCACTAAAAATATAAAATAAATGGTGATTTAAGAAAAAACTACCAATGTTTATCTGTATAAGTTGAACCGTAGATGTAGTTTTATTTTTCTACATTTCTAGTTTATATAACTAGTATGCATTATCTTCATAATGCAAATATAAAATAAAGGTTGAAGGGGGAAATTTAGCTTCCCCTAAAATCTTAATAAAATACTCTTCCATTTATATATCCTTTCCCTGCATGAAGCTGTCAGGTCACTTCTAACTGTAAATGAACTCAGGAGGTAATTATTTCTGTCCTAAACAAAATGGGGTTTTGGTAATAAATAAGAAGTAAGGAGAGGATGTATTTTGAGTTGGCAAATGGCAGTGTCCATTGTAGATTAAGTGTGTACTGAAGTTTGTATTTTAGCTGAACTTTGCCTATAAGACTGATTTGTAAATAGATGTATAATTATAATATTCTTATGATATGTATTATTATTCATTTTATATTGTGTTAGGCATGTTTGAGTTCCAGAGGTAGGAAACTGACAGTTTTTAAGTAATTAATTCTATTAATTGAAGAGATACCTGATTTTTGCTAAGTTCTTTCTTTAATTGACTCAAATTTGTCTTCCGTTTTATACCCAAGGCTTCTACAAAAGCAGACAACTTTCTATTCATAGTGTTGGACCTGGGGTTGTTATTATTTTCAATATAACTTTTAAATGTTTCAAAGGCAAAATATTTCCTGACGTGTTTTCCATTGCAGTAACATTTCTTTTTGTGTTGCCAGTGTGATTCCAGCAAATAGCTGCTTTTATAAATTAACTTTGATATTACCTAACTTATGAATACAAATGTGTCCAGTTTGTCCATTTCCTTTCAGGGAAAGCACATCTGGTACTCAGAAGCATTGCTTCAATCTCACACAAAGAGGGTTAGTTGATGAAGCTTCTTGAATATCCCAAGTGCCAATGAAAGCAACTTGGCTTCCTCTGAATACTCTATTTCATGCCCCAAATACTGTGTGAGTGTCTAAAACTGCACATGTCTTTCTGATAGGTTTTTGCTTCCATGATACCCAGGCCAATATCAAAGGCATTCCTCTGTCTTCTTGGTGCATTATCTGAATCCCAGGGTGTCTTCCAAGCCTGATGTTTTCATGGGACTGAGAGTCAATAGGCCCATCTGCCTCACCGGAAGTGCTTTTGCCATCTGGCTTGAGGAAATTGGGTCATGTCTAATTGGTTCAAAGTGAATTGGTAGTAAATCTTTCTTATGTGCAGCTCAAATACAATCATGAAAAGACTGCCTTTGAAAGGTGGAGAGACACATCTTTGGAGTGATGCTCAGCTTANCTTCTCCAGGCGATCTTTGCGACCTAGGGATCAAACCGAGTCTCCTGCATTGCAGGTGGATTCTTTACCATCTGAGCCACTAGTGAAGCCAACTATATATGTCCATATACATATGACATTTTGTCACATATATTGCTATTTTTGTTTAGTTGGTAAATCATGTTTCACTCTTTTGTGACCCCATTGACTGTAGCCTGACAGGTGCCTCTGTCCATGAGATTTTCCAGGCAACAATACTGGAGTGGGTTGCCATTTCCTTCTCCAGGGAATCTTCTTGAACCAGGGATTGAACTCGCATCTCCTTCATTGACAGCCAGATTCTTTACCACTGAGCCACCTGGGAAGCCCCATCGAATGTATGCATACCACATTTATACAGTTGCCTTGCCATTTATGTATCCTTTATCCTATCTACTGAGTTGTTTGGAAGCTGTAAACACAAAAAGTTCTGCATCTCTAGAAGATCAAAAACGCTTTCTTGAAAGTTTCAGCAACTTATTTCTTGCTCATCATGTAGAGATACCTGGTAACATCGTAAATTANCTGTCTCTTATACACATCTAGATGTGTATAAGAGACAGCCTTTATCCTATCTACTGGGTTGTTTGGAAGCTGTAAACACAAAAAGTTCTGCATCTCTAGAAGATCAATAATGCTTTCTTGAAAGTTTCAGCAACTTATTTCTTGCTCATCATGTAGAGATACCTGGTAACATCGTAAATTAAGTGTTTATTTTTCTCACATATAAATGAGTTCAGAATCAGTAGTCCATGGCTGGTCCAGTGACTGAATGCAATCATCAAAGACCTAGGGCCTTTTGAGCTTACTGATTTCCTATCCTTAGCATGAGACTCTTATCCTTATGCTCACGAAAGTCTATGATCATACAAAGACATATGCTGGAATTACTATTAAAATTGCTATTATAATAGTGTTTATGTATGTACATACACTATATACTATGCATACATTATTTGTATATTCTATGAATACTCTATATAATAGTTACTTCAATCACTATTATGTGTGTATATATGTATGTATATACATACATATATATATACATGCACAAGCTGGAATTAATAACCTTAGATATGCAGATGACACCACCCTCATGGAAGAAAGTGAAGAAGAACTAAAAAGCCTCTTGATAAAAATGAAAGAAGAGAGTGAAAAAGCTAGCTTAAAACTCAATATTCAGAAAGCTAAAATCATGGCATCTGGTCCCATAACTCCATGGCATATAGATGGGGAAACAGTAGAAACAGTGACAGACTTTATTTTCGGGGGCTCCAAAATCACTGCAGATGGTGACTTCAGCCATGAAATTAAAACACGCTTGCTCCTTGGAAGAAAAGCTATGACCAAGCTAGACAGCATATTAAAAAGCAGAGACATTACTTTGCCAACAAAGGTCAGTCTAGTCAAGCTATGGTTTTTCCAGTAGTCGTATATTGATGTGAGAGTTGTACTGTAAAGAAAGCTGAGTGCCAGAGAATTGATGCTTTTGAACTGTGGTGTTGGAGAAGACTCTTGAGAATCCCTTGGACTGGAGGAGAGTCCCTTGGGGATCTCTTGCAACCAGTCAGTCCTAGAGGAAATCAATCTTGAATACTCACTGGAAGGACTGATGCTGAAGTTGAAACTTCAACACTTTGGCCACCTGATGCAAAGAACTGACTCCTTGGAAAAGACCCTGATCCTGGGAAAGATTGAAGGTGGGAGGAGCAGGGGTCAACAGAGGATGAGATGGTTGGATGTCATCACCAGCTCGATAGACATGAGTTTGAGCAAGCTTTGGGAATTGGTGATGGACAGGGAAGCCTGATGTGCTACAGTTTATGGGGTTGCAAAGAGTGAGACACAATTGAGTAACTGAACTGACTGACATACAGCCATAAAAATTGAATCTTGCCATTTGAGAAACAGAAATGGATCTAGAGTATAATTATGTCAAGTGAAATAAGTCAGACAAATATAGATATCATATGATCTCACTTACACATGAAATATTGAAAAGAAAACAAGTGAACAAAGTAATGCAACAGACTCACAGATGCAGGAAAAAAATAAGTGGTCACCAAAGGGGAGAGCTGTGAGGGCTGAAATGATGAAGGGAATTAAGAGGCATAAACTTTCAGCTATAAAAAATAAGTCATGAAGGTGTAATATATGGTACAATAAATATGATCAGTAATATTATAATAACTTTGTATGGGAAAAGATGGTTGCTAGACTTAATTTATTGACCATTTTGTCATGTATTTAAATGTCGAATTACTATGTTACAACCTGAAACTAACAGAATATTGTATATCAACAATATTTCACTAAAAATATAAAATAAATGGTGATTTAAGAAAAAACTACCAATGTTTATCTGTATAAGTTGAACCATAAATGTAGTTTTATTTTTCTACATTTCTAGTTTATATAACTAGTATGCATTATCTTCATAATGCAAATATAAAATAAAGGTTGAAGGGGGAAATTTAGCTTCCCCTAAAATCTTAATAAAATACTCTTCCATTTATATATCCTTTCCCTGCATGAAGCTGTCAGGTCACTTCTAACTGTAAATGAACTCAGGAGGTAATTATTTCTGTCCTAAACAAAATGGGGTTTTGGTAATAAATAAGAAGTAAGGAGAGGATGTATTTTGAGTTGGCAAATGGCAGTGTCCATTGTAGATTAAGTGTGTACTGAAGTTTGTATTTTAGCTGAACTTTGCCTATAAGACTGATTTGTAAATAGATGTATAATTATAATATTCTTATGATATGTATTATTCATTTTATATTGTGTTAGGCATGTTTGAGTTCCAGAGGTAGGAAACTGACAGTTTTTAAGTAATTAATTCTATTAATTGAAGAGATACCTGATTTTTGCTAAGTTCTTTCTTTAATTGACTCAAATTTGTCTTCCGTTTTATACCCAAGGCTTCTACAAAAGCAGACAACTTTCTATTCATAGTGTTGGACCTCGGGTTGTTATTATTTTCAATATAACTTTTAAATGTTTCAAAGGCAAAATATTTCCTGACGTGTTTTCCATTGCAGTAATATTTCTTTTTTTTGTTGCCAGTGTGATTCCAGCAAATAGCTGCTTTTATAAATTAACTTTGATATTACCTAACTTATGAATACAAATGTGTCCAGTTTGTCCATTTCCTTTCAGGGAAAGCACATCTGGTACTCAGAAGCATTGCTTCAATCTCACACAAAGAGGGTTAGTTGATGAAGCTTCTTGAATATCCCAAGTGCCAATGAAAGCAACTTGGCTTCCTCTGAATACTCTATTTCATGCCCCAAATACTGTGTGAGTGTCTAAAACTGCACATGTCTTTCTGATAGGTTTTTGCTTCCATGATACCCAGGCCAATATCAAAGGCATTCCTCTGTCTTCTTGGTGCATTATCTGAATCCCAGGGTGTCTTCCAAGCCTGATGTTTTCATGGGACTGAGAGTCAATAGGCCCATCTGCCTCACCGGAAGTGCTTTTGCCATCTGGCTTGAGGAAATTGGGTCATGTCTAATTGGTTCAAAGTGAATTGGTAGTAAATCTTTCTTATGTGCAGCTCAAATACAATCATGAAAAGACTGCCTTTGAAAGGTGGAGAGACACATCTTTGGAGTGATGCTCAGCTTAGTTTACCTACATACGCTGCCCAGGAAATCATCAGTCTTAATACAATTTATGGAACGTCTATTACATGCAAGGCGTTTTATATCATTATCTTTAATACAAAGATCACATGTAAGTTTTGTTTTCCCACTTAACAGATCTGTTCCTAGGCTTAGAGTGATTAATTGAGATGCCCAGGGATGTGCAGCCTAGCAAAATTACACCTTGGATCCAAATCTTCCACGGCCTCCAGGCACACCTGCTTTCTACCACCGAAAAGCAGCTTGCTGTGCGATTCTTCCAGTTTCTGTGCCATTTACTTACACCATGGACAAAGGGAGTTAGGATTTGTTTATTTGTATTTATTACTGTAGGGATTTTTCCTGAAATAACAAGCTTTGAATTTACACAAAACAAAAAAGTGTTTGAACTCTAACATTTTCAAAATTCAGAAAAAAGAGAAAGTCCTTGAAAAACTTCCAAGAATTTTCTTTCATTATGTTAGTCATTCTGACTTTCAGCTCTTTCTCAGTTGGTAAGATTTGTTTACTTACTTGAAAACAAAATGTTTTAAGCCAACTTATCTGTATTCGTTTGGGCAGAAAAAAAGTTAAGTAGCATGCAAATGTGCTAGATCACTGAACTGGATATTGATAGACTCTTAAAAGCAGGCTGGGGGTCAAAGCCAGTATTTGGGATAGATAATACAGTTTGATATAGGTGTTACAGTTTGATACAGGAAACAGTAGGTGTGGTGTTTTCCAGGTGGCATTAGTGGGTGGCACTAGTGGCAAAGAGCCCACCTGCCAATGCAGGAGACTAAGAGATGCGGGTTCAATCTCTCGGTCAGGAGAACCCTAGAAGAGGTCACGACAACCCATTCCAGTACTCTTGTCTGGAGAATCCCATGGACAGAGGCATCTGGTGAGCTACAGTCCACAGGGTCACAAAGAGTCAGGACTAAAGCGACTTAGCACGTACGTATAGAACTAGAAACTTTAGATAGAACATGAGTGGAATAATATATGGTCACAGTGGTTTTAGAGAAAGAAACAAAGCTTTAAGGCAATAAAACAGGATATTATGCCAGCAGTACTGCTTTGTCCTATCTTCTTTTGCTATATATCTTCCTAGATGATATTTTAAATTATAGATTAAAATAACGTCTTTAGTACAATCATGGTAGAATTTATATTTCAAGTGTAGATCTCTCTTCTGAGTAAGGACTTCACAAACTTCTGCCCACATGTTGTCTCCACCAGAGTGGATCAGAGTTATAGTTTTCAAAACAGAAATCTTGTATTTTCTTGCAACTAATTTTTCACTTCTACTCTCCTTCATTTTAGTAATAGCAATGTCACTCTCCTGCCAATTGCTCATGTCAAAATGTCCCTCTTTTTGTTCACTTACCTAAGTCCTGTTGATCTTATTTCCAAAAGATTTCCTGACTCATTTATCTGAAAGTCCATTGACATCACAAAGTTCAAGACACTATCACCAATTATTTAGATCACAGTGTTGGAATTTGCCAAGCAAGAATACTGGAGTGGGTTGCCATTCCCTTCTCCAGTTAACTCCTAGCTTATTTTCATTTAAAAAAATTTATTGAAGTATAGTTGATTTAGAATGTGGTACTTCCTGCAGTACAGCATAGTGATTCGATTATACATATATATATATTCTTTTTAAAAATCTTGTTCCATTATGATTTATCACAAAATACTGAGTATTGTTTGCTGTGCTATACAATAGGACTTTGTTGTTATCCATTCTACATATATGCAGCTGTTAACTCCAAACTTCCACTCCGTCTCTTTCCTATTCCCCCACTTCCTTGGCAATCAAAAATCTGTTCTCTATGTTTGTGAGTCAATTTTGTTTCATAGATATTTTTATTTGTGTTATAATTTAGATTCTACATTCCTAATCCCTGGGACCTCTTTATCCATTCATCTGTTGATGGACATTTAGCTTGTTTCCATTTCCTAACTGTCAAGAACAGTGCTGCTATTCTTGATATTCAAGAGTACATGTATCCTTTTGAATTAAAGTTTTGTCTGGATATATGCCCAGGAGTGGAATTACTGGATCATAAAGCTGAGCACCAAAGAACTGATGCATTTGAACTGTGGTGTTGGAGAAGACTTTTGAGAGTCCCTGAGACTGCAAGGAGATCCAACCAGTCCATCCTAAAGGAGATCAATCCTGGGTGTTCATTGGAAGGACTGAGGCTGAAGCTGAAATCCCAGTACTTTGGCCACCTCATGAGGAGAATTGACTCACTGGAAAAGACCGTGATGCTGGGAGGGATTGGGGGCAGGAGGAGAAGGGGACAACAGAGGATAAGATGGCTGGATGGCATCATTGACTCGACATGAGTTTGGGTAAACTCTGGGAGTTGGTGATGGACAGGGAGGTCTGGCGTGCTGCAGTCCATGGGGTTGCAAAGAGTTGGACACAACTGTGTGACTGAACTGAACTGAAATGATGGCAACTCTATTTTTAGCTTTTTGAGGAACCTCCAATACTGGTTTGCACAGTGGCTGCACAAACTTACATTCCCACCAACAGTGTAGGAGAATTCCCTTTTCTCCACTCTCTCTTCAGCATTTATTTATAGAATTCTTAATGATGGCCATTTCTGACTGATGTGAGATGGTACCTCATTATAGTTTTGATTTGTATCTTTTCATGTGTTTGTGGGCCATCTGTGTGTCTTCTTTGGAGAAATGTCTGTTCTTTTTGCTCATTTTTTTGATTAGGTTTTTTTTTTTGATGTTGTTGTTGTTGTGGTTGAGTTATATGCACCAACAGTCGTGTCCAACTCTCTACAACCCCATGGACTGTAGCCCACCAGGCTCCTCTGTCCATGAGATTTCCCAGGCAAGAATACTGGAGTGGGTTTCCCTTTCCTATTCCAGGGGAATCTTCCCAACCCAGGGATGGAATCCAGGTCTCCTCCATTGCAGGTGGATTCTTTACCATTAGAAGTTGTAGACGCTCTTTGTATATTTTAGAGATTAAGCCCTTGTCAGTTGTATTGTTTGCAAATATTTTCTATCATTCTGTAAGTTGTCTTTTTGTTCCACTTACAGTTTTCTTTGCTCTGCAAAATCTTCTAAGTTTGACTCGGTCCCCACTTGTTTATATTGCCTTGGGACTGACCAGCTCATTTTCTTCATTTCATTTCCATCCCCTTACAACACAGTTAGACACAAGTGAGTAACTTAAAATATAAACTGTACCACATCATTTCTCTTGATTAAACCTTCCCAGTGTTTTTGTTTGTTTGTTTATTTTCCTCCACTGAACACATAATAAAATCCAAAAACCTTTCAGTGACCTAAAGACCCTGAATTATCTAGCCTAGGTTTCCCTACCCTTCCCACCCCACCATACTTAACATCCTCTATGTACTGAACATTTCAAGCTCTCTCCTGTCTCATTAGTTTTACATGTGCTCTCTCTTGAAATGCACTTATCCCAAATTTCTACATGATTAGTTCATTCTCTTTCTTTAGATTTCAACTTCAACGTTATATCCTCATGAGGTCTTCCCTGACCACCTTTCCTAATGTAGGGCCTCATTTGATGTTATACTCCACGCTTGTTTTCTTTGAAACTGTCATTACAACTTAAAACTGGTAATTTGTTTGTCAATTTCCCTGCCCCCCAACCCCCACATTACTGAGAAGGTAACAGGCAGGAAGGCCAGGGGTCTCCAAATGGAGGAAATAGGCTGCATGCTTCAGATTTTTTTTTTTTTTTAATCTCTCTCTTAAGCGTCAGGAAGAAACAAACTACAACTGTCAGATTTTTTTTCCTTTCTCTATACAAAATTAAAAGGAGACTTCTTTTAAAATTCTGTGTTGCCATGGAGACACCTAGATCCACCTGAACTTAACTTTTCTCAAACCTTGAGCTAACCAATGTGTTTATCTTATGAAATTTTTTTAAGCTATGTTAATTAACTATGTATTTACCCTAGACTCTGTCTTTTTTCAATTAGTTCCACTTAAGATTCAGAACTGATAATAGCTCAACAAACCAGTATATTTTACTCATACAAATGTTCTCTTAAACTATGTTAATGACACTATGTATTTGCTTGGAAACCTGAGTTTCTTCAAGAATTGTGTCAGTGGTTTTATGGCCCTGGATGACTCACCTTGTGCTAATGTTATCTCAAAATGCATGTTGTGGGTGAGATGCCTAGTGCCACTCTCTGAGTTCTGAGACATTTCCTTTCTCCTATTAGCAGCCTGCATATAGGTATATCAGTTCAGTTCAGTGCAATCACTCAGTCGTGTCCGACTCTTTGCGACCCCATGAATCCCAGCACGCCAGGCCTCCCTGTCCATCACCAACTCCCGGAGTTCACTCAGACTCATGTCCATAGAGTCAGTGACGCCATCCAGCCATCTCATCCTCTGTTGTCCCCTTCTCTTCCTGCCCCCAATCCCTCCCAGCATCAGAGTCTTTTCTGATGAGTCAACTCTCCTCATGAGGTGGCCAAAGTACTGGAGTTTCAGCTTTAGCATCATTCCCTTAAAGAAATCCCAGGGCTGATCTCCTTCAGAATGGATTGGTTGGATCTCCTTGCAGTCCAAGGGACTCTCAGAGTCTTCTCCAACACCACAGTTCAAAAGCATCAATTCTTCAGCACTCAGCTTTCTTCACAGTCCAACTCTCACATCTATACATGACCAATGGAAAAACCATAGCCTTGACTAGACGGACTTTTGTTGGCAAAGTAATGTCTCTGCTTTTCAATATGCTTTCTAGGTTGGTCATAACTTTTCTTCCAAGGAGTATGCATCTTTTAATTTCATGGCTGCAGTCACCATCTGCAGTGATTTTGGAGCCCAAAAAATAAAGTCTGACACTGTTTCCACTGTTTCCCCATCTATTTGCCATGAAGTGATGGGACCGGATGCCATGATCTTCATTTTCTGAATGTTGAGATTTAAGCCAACTTTTTCACTCTCCAGTTTCACTTTCATCAAAAGGCTTTTTAGTTCCTCTTCCTGCCATAAGGGTGATATCATCTGCATATCTGAGGTATATAACTTCTTGCTAAAAACTAGCACAGGGACATTCTTTCTGCCCCTTTCTGATGTCTATGTCAGAAGCTTTTTCTCTTTTATATTTAATAAAACTTTATTACACAAAAGCTCTGAGCAATCAAACCTCGTCACTGGCCCCGGATTGAATTCCTTTACTCCAGAGGCCAAGAATCCTGGCATCTTTAACATCCCAACAATGACCTTTCATTATTGTCACTACATTGTGAGCTCCATGATTTTCTTGTTCACTAAAGTATCTCAAGCATTTCTTAAAATGAAAAATTAAATATAATAAATAGTTCCTGAGTGATCAAAAAGCCTCATTTGTTTGGTGAAGGAACATTTGACAAGATGGACAGAGAAGCTTCTTTGGGCAGGGGTAATTTCCAAGGAATCCTGGGTTGGTTGCAGGAAGGGGGACCCCTTCCAAGGCCCAAAACTGGGCTCTTGTCTAACACTCAGAAATGAATTGCCTGAGGAGACACATGTGCTGACAAAGCAAGAGGTTATTTTGGGAAAGGGCACCTGGGTGGAGAGGAGTAGGATAAGGGAACCCAGGAGAACAGCTTTGTCACATGGCTTTTATGGTGATGGGATTAGTTTATGTGTTGTCTTTAGCCAATCATTCTGACTCAGAGTCCTTCCTGGTGGTGTATGCCTTGTTCAGCCAAGATGGATGCTAGAGAAAAGGATTCTGGGAGGTGGTCGGACATGTGGTGTCCCCTTTTGACCTTACTCGAACTCTTCTGATTGGTAGAGGCTTGTTAGTTCTGTGCTCCTTACCAGGACTTCCTGTCATTAAACAATTCTCGCAAATGGTTACAATGGTGCCTGTCCAGGGTGGGTGGTTTCAATCAGTGTGCTTCTTCTAACAACTTTCCCCTGAGAGACTTCATATTCAAGATACTTCTTGGGAATTGGAGCAGAGATCTTTTTCTTCTGTAACTTCTTCCTGCTGTGCATGGGCATAGGCCTGCCTAGCAGAGCAGAAGTCTCTCTCTACCTTATCTAAGTCAAGATATTTTTTGCCTGAAACCAGCATTTACCCTAGTAATAACAGCAATTTAGTTTGAAACTGTTGGCTCCTCTCAGAGATGAAATAGACAGGGACCAAACAGGAGACCTAACGGGATGGTCATCACTGGTCCCCAGAAACAGGAGGCAACATTTGGGGTGAGAGCTGCAGGGTTTGTGATTTTTTTTTTTTTTTTTTTGATTAGTTGGTGGTGAGGCAACAGAGCTGTGCTCCAGGAATCTTGTGTTTAGTCTGAAGTTACCATCCTCTACCTGGGTGGGGGCCTCGGTTCTGTGGAAGAACTCAAAGACATTGTTATGCATATTTCTTTGAGTAGGAACCAGGACCCTGTCTGGAGGCTGTACCATCATTTGATTGTTTGTTTCTCCTCTGTTTCTGTATCCCCTTCCTTCCCTGATTAGCAATTGTTGAATCTATCCTTTGGAGTTCAGGGAAGGTCAAGGAGGCTAAGTGAAGCCTATATCCTACAGACAAGAAACGGAGCACAGAACAGATCTGTACTCCAGAGCCCCACAGAGTTCTGCTCAGTTTTAATTTAGGGAACTAGGAAACTATGACTGTGATAACTTCCTGTCAAAATGGGGCATAGGACTGCCTCAGCTTGGAGAATAGACACTGAATTGGAAGTATTCCTGAGTTCCAAGTTCTAGATCTGAGTATTTTATGATTAAAATCTCAATCCCTTGGTCTGCCATTTTGGTATAACAAACCCAATTAGAAGAAATTGGAGGAGTGATAATTGGAATTTTAATAGACAAAATAAATCTCATTTCTTTTTAGAAGAATAGGCCTGAAACCCAGTCTGGACCTGGCACTTCAGGGAGACGTGTAGCCAGGTAGCCAGTTGTCTAGCTTTATAAAAAGTAAGGTTACAGTTACTAGCTTCCAGCAGACATTGTTTTGAGAATAGTGGCATCCAAACCTGACGTGACTCAGAAAACTCAAGTGTTTAGCAATACAAGGTCTAGTCTGAAAATACACCCACAGTGTCACCTGATTAGTTCCCAGGAAGTCTGAACCACAGCTACTCTATTTTGACTTTTAATTGTATAATTTTTCTCAGTAGCCAAAGCAGATGTCACCATTAATAACATCAGTGTTTCTCAGAAGATGCAAGAATTGGAACTCATAAAATCCTCTCCTGAAAAGATCTAGCTCTGTTCTGCCAGTTTTTCCCAGAGCACAGAGTGCCTCATTCCTGATTTTCACCCTGAACTACTTTCAGGGGAGTTGAAGGTCAGCAGTTACAGTGGCCATGATTTAATCTTTGTAGACGTAGATGGCAAGTGTCAGTTTTCAGTTGGCAGAGCCCCTTTTTGCTCATAAACTTGACCATGATTTTGAAGGAGGCATTTCATGACCATTTTATCCCATGGTGCTGACAATGTTTATTCTCAAGTTTGGCAAAGATTTTGTTGACAGGCTACTCAATGTGTTGTTACTGGACTAGGCTATAAAACAGTATCCAAAATTCTCTGCACCACCTGTCTTACTAGCCTCTTGGTCCAGGAAAACATTCCCTCTTGTTGCTTCTTCCCATATCTAGAGTTACACTGTTACCATCATTGATCTCATATGGAACTATATATTATTTTATCAGAGGCCTCAGTCATACATTTGGCAGTGTAAGAAATAGCAATTTTGTAAAAAAGGTAAAATACAAATAACATAGCCAGCAGTATTAATAAAGGCACAAATAAGACTTAAGAGCTTCCATTAAATGTAGCCCAGTATATCCCAGGTCATCTAACCTAGTCTACTCTGTAGAATCTTTATCTTCCAGGGAAATTATATATTGGTTCTGTCTATAGGGCACATAGCCCAGTTTCTTAGTGTTACTAGACTGATTATCCTTCAGTTTGGTTCACTCGCTAA